>JAVQIZ010026535.1:0-15063 GCA_036023535.2 Galaxias brevipinnis | reverse complement strand
AGGATTTGTGTGAGAAGACCAGGCTGGCCCCCCTGGAGTGTTCACTGGGGCCATTTGGGCGTGCTCCTTTGATCTTAATCAGAGAGGGGGGGAAGATTCGGTGATTGGATCCCCTACATGGCAGTGGGTGTGGTTGAGGCAGGACTGAAGTTTGATCTTTCCTTAACCTAATAATAGCCTCTACTGAATGGCAGCCATAGAGAGGCTGGTCAACATTGATTGGTCTAGCAGCCTGTAGTTTTCACTATAACCTGTCCTGGTTGCCAAGCCTATGCCACACCCATTAAGAGTTGAATATTTCAATGAATTGATATGTTATGCCATTTCTTATATAATTAATCAAATCTCTGCAGATAAGTGCAGAAGGATAAAGTTTAAACTGTTGCTAATGGTAGATATTTTGTTTGGTTGCCATGCAAACAGAGCACCAGAGAATACTGCCCATGCAGCTAAGAATATGTATTTTTTATTTATTTATTCATCCCTTCAATACATTTGTTAAATATAGAATTGTTTTCTCTTCCTTGACGAAACCTGACCCAATCATTCTCGTATCACTAAATGTCCGTCCCTCTGCAGTCTGTCTGCCCCTCCAGCTCTGTGGCAAACTTTCCGTCCATGCCTGTCTCTCCCATTTCCCCAGTTCACCCAATCTGCTCCCTCGTAAGTGTACACACAGATAATTGCTCCATCACGGTTGAAAGTGAAAGCTCCGTTCTCTACCTCCTTGCCTAGCAAAATGTGCATCTTGACATCCAAGAGAGGTTTTCCGATATAACAAAAAGATGCAAACATGAAATATGCAGGCACATACAGCTCATTATATAGAGGTACATAGACATAGCACATACAGCTCATTATATAGAAGCACATAGACATAGCACATACAGCTCATTATATAGAGGTACATAGACATAGCACATACAGCTCATTATATAGAAGTACATAGACATAGAACATACAGCTCATTATATAGAAGTACATAGACATAGCACATACAGCTCATTATATAGAAGCACATAGACATAGCATATACAGCTCATTATATAGAAGCACATAGTCATAGCACATACAGCTCATTATATAGAAGTACATAGACATAGCACACACAGCTCATTATATAGAAGCACATAGACATAGCACATACAGCTCATTATATAGAAGTATTGTGAGCTCAACAATTACATCCCCACATGCTCAAATTAAATTAGGCCAATAGATTAGCACCCCCCCATCCCCCCATTAGAAGCATCTAGTCAACAAACAATGAAGCTAAAAGGTAGTCAGCAGAGAAGTCCTTCAGCTTGCTGTTTCTTTCTTACAATTTGATCCAGAACAGAAAGCCCCAAAGTGAAAACAGAACTTGGTAAAATAGCTTTCAGTTGTTTTTGCCTCTGAAAAATGGAGCAAGGTTCAACAGGGATTGAAATTAGTGCATGTTGTTTCTGTTGAGCAATTTAAACTTTTATTGGAGGATTTGGGAGTAGAAGAGTGTTCTTGTTTTGGTTGAGACCTAACATTGTACTGTACTGTAAATATTGCTTGCATTTGTTCAGTTTTTTTGTTTTGTTTTGCTGTTGTAATTGATATATTCCGCCTTTAAACCAGGCATTGCTGGAAAAGAGACCTGGTCCCAGTCGGCTACCACAGTATAAATAAATAAATAATAATAAAATCTTCGTACCCCATAAAAAGGCATTTAAAGTCTGACACATTGGACGACATTGGGAAGCATTTGTTTTAATAAAAAAATCTGGCCACTCACGTGCTCTGGCAAAGGACGTGGGGTTGGCTAGCGTGTTAGCGGTGTGTTTTCACCGGTCAAATTTGGCGGGTACAGCTTACTGCAACAGGTTGTTTTGAAGCCTAAAGCCAAACCAGCCAGTGCTGATCAAAAGTCTCTTTGCATAAGGACTTTTACACATCAGTTGAAGGAATCTCCAAGAAATGACGAGGTTTTCCCAGTAAGGGCTATCTGATATTGAGTCATGATGTTTCGGTCGAAGAGGACATCCTCTGAGAATCTGACCAAACACTGATCTGTGAGACAAGCTGTCCATTAGGGGTTGGGGGATGATTCAGTAGTGACCTATTGTACATGGAGCTGGAAGGTCCAAAAGAAAGGTCACAGGGAGAAGAGAAGGAACAGTAAGGTTTTAGTTATCCGCCCTTTAGATGTTCTTTGAAGGCTTTACCATTTGGGAATGGATTGTTTCCGTATGACAATACTCAGTGTGGGCTGTGTAATTGTAGGGAGAGTCACGCACTAGCAGCTACCCTCCAGTGGTTTAATAAACCAAGTCTTTGTCTTAGAAAATCATTTGGTTCTCTCTAGTACTTCTCCATCCCTACTGGGTGAGTTACATCACCACAAAACAGATTGAGAACCTTGTTAAGTCTTCAGAATGGTGAAAGTGTATGTATTTCCAGAATCAAGGCTGTGTCTGAGCCCCCACGCAAACGTTGTACCAACGCATCACTCCTTTGAACTGGGGGATCCCTTGCCTTTGTGTTGAAGACCAGAACAACGCCCCTCTCTGAAGAGAGAGAGCATTGTGAAGTATCGTAAATGGAAGTGGTGGCATAGGGGTGAGGGCTGACCATATGTTTGAACTGAGAGTGGTAGGACTGAGGGCAACAGCTGCTGTCCCAATGCTGCTGGCACCCAGAGAGACATGCCACGAGGCCCCAGGGATCCCCCAAGGCGGCATTACGTTCTGAATGACCTCAGACATATAGTCACACACACAGAAAGAAAAGGCAGTGTCTGGGCCTCCCTCCCAGGCCTCTTTTTGGTGATATCCCAGAGTGAGAAACTCTCACGCAAAGGCTCCAATCAAATGGCTGTTGGCTGTCAGTGGTGCCTTTAGCGAGCCATGATCCCCACTGGGTTGGGGTACCTCCTTTTTCTCCTCCGCAAAACACCCTCTTTTAATCTCCTCCTTTCCTCACTCCCTCTCCCTCCAGCCGTCTCTCTCTCTAGCCAGACTCCCCGTCAGGCCCCTGCACGCCACCAAAGAGCGGGCCCGTCCCTTTTCCCCGACGCCATCCCAACGCTCCATCCCTCCCGTTTGACACCCGGCTTTGGTGAACGGGGGTAAGTGCGGGGGGGGGGGGACGGGACGGGACTGGCAACGGGGCACGGAGATCCGTCTAAAGGGAAGGGAGGGATTGTAATGATAGGCGGTGTCTCGCTGCTCGCTGGCGGCCCGGTTATCTGATGATGAACGGCAGAGCCACACGGTGTGTTGGTCTGGCACTCTGAGCGCAGGGCCACACGGTGTGTTGGTCTGGCACTCTGAGCGCAGGGCACCGTTGAGATGGGACGGGGGGAAACTGAGCTGTGAGAATGGGGACAGCTTATCATTAGTGTGAACTCAGATCCACGCAGGCAGCCAAAGTAAACACAACGACCCCATACCCACAGGCAAACACGCACACACCGCGCACACACACACACACACACACACACACACACACACACACACACACACACACACACACACACACACACACACACACACAAACACTTGCGCAAAGAAGCCCACATGCACAAACACACTTCCTTCAGACATTTGCAAGTAAAGACTGCCCCACCCGAGTGTGCAATTGCCAAACCAAACATCAAAGTCCCGCTGTTCCACTCCACAAGTTCAAGGAAAATCTCTGCCAAATATTCCCCTAAAGTGAACTCTTAACTAAACACGGGAAAGCATATTCTGTCCCTTAATAATGTTTGTTTCAGCAAAAAGGGATGATGAAGTGAGAAATTGTCTTAACAGGGTTTAATGCAAGCCGGATTCATCGGCCAAATCGCGCCCTTCAACAACCCGTTTTCTCTCTCTCTCTCTCTCTCTCTCTCTCTCTCTCTCTCTCTCTCTCTCTCTCTCTTTGACAGAGAAATAACAACTCCCACTGACGTCAACAGCTACTGTTACACACTCCAGCTTTTCCAGTTCAGCTAGAAAGGGCACCCCCTGCAGAACACAGAACACATGGCCGAAATGGTGGTCCACAAGATGGAGGGGCTAAGGTCTGATAGCCAAACACACAGACTGCCCTGAAGCCAAGCTTGACTGAGCTGGTAAAAGTAAACAAAAACACCCACCGAGCTGTGAAGCGGTCTACAGTTGGAAATCTCCCCAACTTGTCACCTTGCCATTGTCCCTACTTCTCTTTGGAAAGATGATTTTTTTTACTCCAGAGAACCAAGCTTAGTTACTGTATTCTTCCCCAGCTCTTGTTGCGTTCCTGAGTATTTGAAACAAGCGCTTACTCAGGTCCTCTTTTAAACAACTAGTCCTGAGTCCCACCCAGTAAGTATCGACCCAAATCAAATAAAAAGACGGGACACTGGATACACTGTCCCAACATTCCTACAATTGCTTCCTGTGTTCCTTTCTTTTCTCCAGTTTCATGCTTTCTTTTCCAAAAGGGCTTTGTGGAACAGTTGTGTTCACTGTTAAGGGGAGGTTTTCATCTTTTATATAACAGAGACATTTTACTTGGTGACAGAGGAGAAGAGAACCATTGACAGTTGACTTTTGACTTCACTGCAATCACACATTGCTTTTATTGAAGGAAGGATTACCAAGATAGTTGGTTATGGGTTGGGTACTGTATAAGATTACAAGATAACATCTTTGTCTTTGATAAGCTCAATGTCTGTAGCCTATCATACACACGCAAACGTAACCTTTCACACACACACACACACACACACACACGCATGCACGCACACACACACACACACACACACACAAACACACACACACACACACACAATTTATATGTAGGTTTTCTGGGTTAGCGAAAATATATCTCCTGCTAATTGAAAATGGGATAACAAGGAAGGGTGGGAGAAGACAAGACGATCCAAGTGGGCTTTGTGGGTTCCTTAATGGCCTGTAACGCTGCTATTGCTGTTGTTCTGGGACAACAGTTTTGGAACAACAACAAACCTGGACGTTGTTCAGTTGGAGGGTTTTTCGCCTTCAAAACAAATGCATGTTAATGTCCTTCATTTGTGTGGTCAAATATATTAACTTGGCCTGAAGGGTAAAAGTTAGCTGATGGTATTATAAGGTAGTGGTGAGTTTAGAGGGTACCTCTAGGGACAACATAGCCCCAATTAACTCTAATAGATCACATAGGGTCCTCCACCTCCTCTAGGATGGATCATTGATAGGTATTTGGTTGTGTCTTCAACCTGTGGATAACCCAACCGATCACTTCCGGGGTCACATGTGTCCTTACTTCCGAAACTAATCGACTAAGCATTGGTGGAATGACCGCTGCCGTCTGAATGATACAGAATATACAGCGCTAAACATGGGGAAGAGAGAGCCCACTGGCAGCCTACTTCTGTGGCCCGCCATATGTGAAAGCCCAGCAGCTGTGCGTGTTCACGGCAAAGCCAGGATAAAGGGAATTCTGAAGATAGAGAGGGAACACCTTTATAGAACCTGTCTGTATCAATCTCACATCAAAAGGTGTTTGATCCTCAGGTTAAGAAACATTTTTCTTGGCTTCCTTTCAAAAGAACACTGACAGATTGACAGTATTTTTGGGCAGCTTCCATTTCTGATGCATTTTAGTGCCACATGCTCTCATCTCATTATGATCATTTTTCTTTTCTTTTCTTTTTATCGTTAATACTTTTTAATTACCCAAAAAGATAGAGTACTACACGTTGGCATAATTCAATTGAATGCATGTGTCATCACATGTGGCAAATATTCCAAGGAAGCAGACGATGAGTACAGTGGAACCTGACTCACTGAAATAGAACATGACGACACCAGCTCAAGAATTGGGGCAGGTGCTTTTGGGGCAGCTGCATGAAGTCGTTGGACCTGGAATCTCCAGGACTGGCTCGCACTTAAAGACACTTTCTTTATCGGTCCGCTCATCAAGCCTCTCACCGAGGACGCTGGGAAAAACAACAGTCACCGGGCTGTTAATGTAAGCTAACAATACCCGCTGTCTATTATTTCACTGTTTAGATGTTTTGGACAATTGGTTTGGCGGGTGTACATTTTTTTTGTGTATTCGGTCGGCCACTTAAAAATATTAATTGCATTGTGGTGTAGTGTGGTCAGGACACGGTGTTATTAGTCGGCAATGTTGGCATCTAACCCGTGCTTCGTTCCCGCTTCGAACAACTATTTTTTAAGCTTGGTCTTAATACACAAGCAGTGAAGATGTTGGTAAGACACAGATGCGTCTCTGAAGTTTTCTCTTCACGACTTGCGTCAGGAAACGAGTTTATAAGATTTAATAGCGAGTGTCTTGTTAGTTTTGCAGTGTTTTTATTTAAGTAATACTCATGCCCTGGTTTTTACGCTCTATCCTTGCGCACGCGGACATGCTGTCGGTAAAGCAATCAATTAAATCCTCCTTGAGCGTAAAAAAATAACAGACCTTGCAATGCTGTACTTCAAATCGGTCTTAACACTCGGTTTAACACTGGTACGATTCATCACAATATATTCACTATGAATATTGGTCAAGTGCACTACATTATTGGTATGCGTAGGTCTATACAAATTAGATATAGTCCTAAAAAATGTAGTAAATTAATTTACCCATGTGTCAGTGTATGTTTGAAAGAGTCACACAGCATTTAGGCATTTCAGTCTGCAAGGTATTCATTATAACCCATTATCAAAGGAAGCCAGTATTGTTTCATGGTGTTGGGGCAAAGTTCGGGGGAAATTAATCAGAGAGGAGAGGCAGGGTTATATAACTGACTCAACACATTACAGGAGTTGATGAAACGATCCATTCATGGGTTCTTCTGATAAAATGACGCACTGTCTAAATTCCATGTAGGAAGCTCAGTTTATGAGGGTGAATCGAGGTGATTCTGATTCCGATTATGATATTGCTCAACTGACATAGTCATACCTCTCACAAATTTCTTTACCATGTTTATCACTTTTTTTATTCAAAAGGATTTTTCCACCGTGAGCCCACATAGGCCTATTATAAGCTATTGTTTATTCATAATACATAAAAATGAGCTATTGTTCAGCTGCTGTTTTTTTTCTCAGAGCCTTAAGGCACATTATCTCCACCGTGGCTGTTGTTGGCACAAACAGTAGCCAAAGTGTCCCTTGGGCCTGGAGTGACATTTAACCAGTGGTAGTGGGGCGGGTATGTGTACAGTAAGTGTGTTTATTAGTGCCTTTGTTTGAATGTGTGAAGTCAATGGTTGTGTGGTGTATGCATACAGATGGTTGTTTGAGTGTGTGTGTGTGTGTGTGTGTGTGTGTGTGTGTGAGCAACAAAATAGATTGCCAATGTGTCTGCAGCAGCCAAGGAAAACTTTTGGGAGCGGGAAGTTCTCAGACAGCTCATGTCGGACCATGGTGTCTACAATGCTCCATGGTCCACGGCGCTGTAAAGGCTTTCTTCAGGTGAAAAGGCTGAGGGGTGGTTTTTATTTGCATCTCAATCTGTGTCAGTAGTAGAAGTATCAGTAGTAGTTTCTAAAGCTGATAGAGAAGTGACAGGGATGGATGTTTTTCCAGATTCCCGGGAAGGGCTGTCTAAACTTCCCGAAGTCGTTCTATTTTCAGCATTTCATCATAGCCCGGACCAAACTCTCATCCACACAAAAGGAATAGCAATGGAGCCTGATGACAGATGGTCAACGGACACCTTTTGATTAGGATAAGCAATGTGCACCAATGTAATAATTCCATAATGTTATTAGTCTGATAATACTGATAATCGTCACCATGGTAAAACACAGTCACTGTGCAGGCTGCCATGCTGATTCCTCATTGAGTAGCTGACTACAGCTACTTAGACGTTCTACTTTATAAAATGACACCCAAAGTGTGGTTTCTGCACTGCTGCTCAGAAACCAACGGTCTCTCACTGCACAGTATGCGTGCAACAGACTCATCTTCCATTTCCACAACTTTAGCTCGCAGCGCGGCAAGAAGGTTTTATAAATCCCATAACTCAAGGTGTTGAATATTGTTTTTCAGCCTGTAAAGCTGCCGATACACTCTCCAACGTATAGTATAAATCAAAGGGATCTACTCTGCTGATGACTGAGGAGTCATGGGGAGTGGGGATTGTATTTGGTCTTCAGGAAGGAATCCTAATGGAGTTAGGTCCTTAGGCTTTGTTTTTCTTTCTTCTTTTCTTTTTTTTTCCTCTTTTTTTTGGGGGGGGGGGGGGGAGAAAAGCAAACCGACCAACCTGCCATTTAGACAAAACCTTTTTTTTGGGGGAAACCAGCCGAGCTCCTTGGTTCCGGGCCGACTCTGGAGAGCCGTCACCAAGCGCATCATCGCCTCCTTCATCGCCGTTAGGCACCAGTCCTCGTCTACCTCCTCCCACTCAGAGGGGAACCTACGTGAGAGGATCATAGGCCACTACCCCCCCCCCCAACTTCCGACCCCCCCACAGCGCGGGCTCGTACACATATCCGGAGCCGGGAAGTGTTCGGAGAGCACTGAGGCTGACCTTTCTCTACCAGCCTACAGCTACTCCCCTCCGGAGAGCAACAAAAGGTGCATTAAAACAGAGCGCCGCATCGCAGAAGCAGCTTCTTCCACCAGAGCTGTCTCTGCTAAACCAAACTGCCCTCGCACCCCTGTTCCCCCACCCTCCTTCGTCTTCTTCTCTGGCAGAGGCCCAACTTCTTTTGATTCCAACCTGCCACACAGCACTTTACTTTATCAACTTTACGCTTATTGAAAGCGAATACACAATAGAGCATGTCGAAGAAGTGAAGTGTGCGTAGTAAAACATTTCACCATGATATGCCAGCTCTGAACAGTATTCATTGTACTGCATAACGTTTTACGTGGAGAAATGAAATACGTTTATTCATACACACTGTAATTGTAAATCCAACAACCAAAGTGGACACAAACACGCTTAATACCACTAACTGGAAAAGATTGCTTGTAGCAGATGTTCTCGTTTACACATCCACATTCCAGTAAACAGGATGACATTCGTGTACTCGTAAACTAGGCTAATCTCACATGTCAAGTATTTGGCTCAGGTCTTTGGGGTAGCATGTTAGTGGGACCTTCGTGCTCGTCCAACTGCTACTGTTGTAATGGCAGCGGGTACCGGACAAAACTCATCTGTGCACTGGTCTAAGCTCTGGTGAGTACATTCAAAATAGATCTCCCCAAAAGTCAGTGGAACCTTTTAATGGTCCCAGATGTTCACATCTCATTTCACATGATGTTGTCACTCGGGACATCGTCGCGGTAACCCCCTGGACCGTCTCAACAGCTTCTCCCCATACAGCTGTCCACTGTGTTATCGTAACCTTATGCTACCCCGTTTTGAAGGGTGTCCACTGTGTTATCCTAACCTTATGCTACCCCGTTTTAAGGGTGTCCACTGTGTTATCCTAACATTATGCTACCCCGTTTTTAATGGTGTCCACTGAGGCTGTGGCCTTTTTGAGATGGTGTCAGCATACATTGATCGTGTGCCATCAGGTCTGTGGCAGAATGCCAAACGTATATACTCATGTGAGCAACGTCTCATAGCAAACAAAGGCGATTCGAAGCCTAGTTTTGGGGAATGCACCCGGGGGTCCTGACATCACAGACCTCTTGTCAACCCCTCCTCACAAACTAGTACAGCTCTATTGTCTAGGGTAAGTAGCTGCTTTGATAACTGTGCTTCACCCTGGGCATGCTCAGTGTTGCACATGGTCACTGCAGAGAGACTCTATTTTTGGTGCACAGTATACCCAGAGAGATTTCAGCTCAAAATTGCCTAGTTACAGCACTTTGTTATTGGGTGTCTCATAGTTGAGCTGTCAAAACAGTACAGACACTAAAGACACTGTGTAAGTACAGCTGTTAGAACTCATAACAACTGTCACTTAGCCTTCTGAGACCCAGCTAAAGAAAGGGGAAAAAGCGCTTTCATATCAAAAGAGGCTGGTGTGTAAGAAATATATTTGCATAGATCAAAAGGGAACGCAAAATACCATACCTACAAATAGATGAATACTAGTATATATGATAGACTACACTAATTGTAAAGGTTGCGTTGTCAAACTCTTCCTGCCATTCTTAATGTCGGTCAACACCCATTAGCCCCCCCAACATACACATATGTAGATTTATTACAAACTATTATCCGTCCACTAGATTTATATTAGTACTGGTCTGTCTCGGTGAGTGACCTTCAAAAATAATATGCCTTGCAAAAGGAGTATCGCCAAACTCAATAAAAGGTTATGTTGTCCACTACAAAGGGGGGCTCAATTGGGACATACTTCATTTGAAAAGTAATTTCACTGCACTGAAAACAATCATAAGATCTAGCGTGGAGACCTATACTCTACTTCCTTAGGTGCGTCAGAAAGCCATATACTGTCGTCGTGATATGAATAACGCACTCTAGATTCCTTTTCCCTTAAATACACTTTGTGACAGAACCTAAACTAGCAACTGTTGTGGTTCAATCACAAAGTCAGTCCAGACATGGAGGTGTGCTTAGAAAAATGTCATCATCATTGTGTCTGCGTGTTACTATGGTGATTTACAATAATATGCTAATCTCTACTCCACCCAGGGCCCTTGCAATGGCGACCAAACGTTATACAAACATCCCTGTTGTCATGGTAACAGTGCTGTTGTGCCTGTACCCCTGCCACCTGTCGGCAAAGATTCCGTCTGACCTCGTTGTCCTCACCAAGCATGGGACAATCCATGGGACCACCGTCGGAGTTCCTGGGGATGGAAATGTTCGAGCCTTTCTGGGAATACCCTATGGAAAACCGCCAGTGGGAAATTTAAGATTCCGAGCACCGGAGCCTGCCGAGAGATGGACTGCACCGAAACTCACAATGACTTTCCCAAACAGCTGCTTCCAGGTTCCGGACACGTACTTTAAAGGTAATCTACACACAAACACGCACATAGACACAGAAAAGCTCTACTGAGCAAACTTGGGCCACAATCACAAATAGCCACTGCTGAAAACACCCAACGTGTAGCTTTTGAGCATGGTGATTGGTTGGTCAGGGGGCACCAGCGTGGGTGAGTTGGGAGTGGATTAGCCTTCGTGACCCTCTTGACCCTCTGTGTCCACATGGTACACATTCCTGCTAGGTCACCTGTCTGTGATAGAGATAACAACCAAGTGCACCTGATATGGCTCTTCCAAAGATTTTGCCGGCGCCGACATGTGGAACCCCAACACGCCGGTGAGCGAGGACTGCCTCTACCTGAACGTCTGGTCGCCCCTGCGTGACGACACACAGGGGGAGGCCCCGGCTCCGGCTCCGGTCCTGGTTTGGGTTTACGGAGGCGGCTACACAACGGGGACGTCCTCTCTGGATCTGTACGACGGTCGCTTCCTTTGCCACTCAGAGGGCGTGGTTGTGGTGTCGATGAACTATAGGTGAGGGTGTAATCTGATATGGTTTTATATATGCCGTATATAATAAAATACAAATCACATACCCTAACATTACCTTACATAGCATTTACACATTTGTATTATGTGTGATTTTATGTACTATAGAAAACAGTATAGTTTCATATCTTTTTTAATTTGATAACAAAACTCATCCAGTTTCAGCCATTTTACGTTTGAAATAGCATAACTGTGGTTGGAAGACACTTGCTAAACATTACAGGTTTACCGTGTAAATTAACCAGAATAATAGAAAATATAGGAAGCAACTGACGTTTATTATTCCCTTTCTCATGACGTTTTTTTCCATCTACCACAGAGTCGGAGCATTAGGATTCCTGTCACTTCCTGATAACGACAGGGTCCGTGGGAACGCAGGGTTGCTAGACCAGCGATTGGCTCTTAAGTGGGTAGCTGAGAACATTGCTGCATTTCGAGGCGACCCCTCTAAGGTAAACAGTTTTGTTATCAGCGCTGTAATCAGTATTCGTTTTCCTACATGCCATATTTTGTGTGTTACATGTTATACTACTATAAGACCAGCACTGGGGACTACGTGCACAAATCATAACGTTGTGGAAAATAATTATAAAAGAGATAGCAATACAAAAGTTATGTACCCGGAATTTGAAAGGGCACTTGGACACCCTGAACCAAAAGGCCAGGGGTAATTAACCCGCCCTTTCCAGCACCCAAATTCTGCTTACAAAGCAAAAGACACAGGCGCAAGTTTCACATTTTTGGGGGATTTGGTTCTTCAAGATATCGAGCCAAGCGAGTAATACAATCTGAGTCTTTGTGTGCCTCTGTTGCAGGTCACGTTGTTTGGGGAGAGTGCTGGGTCTGCTTCAGTGGGTCTCCACCTCCTCTCCCCGGGCAGCTGGGGGCTTTTCCATAGGGCCGTGCTGCAGAGTGGTTCCCCAAACGCCCGCTGGGCCACACACACACAGGCCGAGGCCTGGGAGAGGTGGGCACACACACACACACACACACACACACACAAACACACGCACACACACACACACACACACACACACACACACTTACTAATAAAAAAAATTGAAAACCTGGTCAGCAGAGTGCTGATCTAGTAACTGTTTTTCTCTTTCTTGTGTACAAAATGCCGTGAAGCATTTGGGCATCCACATGGCCCCACACAATACTGTAAAAAGACCAAAACACACATATATACAGATTGCACACACTAACACATGCACACAAACCTACACAAAGCAGTCCTCTCAGTATGTACAGTATATGAAGTGTGCCTTTCTTTGTCTCTCTTAACTCCATGATAACCTCAGTTGCTCCTTTCCCTTCCCCAATCTCCACCCTCCCACTCTCCCTCTTCTCCCCCTCCATTAGGTCCCTAAGTCTGGGCAGACTCCTTGGATGTCCCCTGTCCCCTCCAGCTGCCCTGGAGCAGTGCCTGCAGAGAGTTAACCCCGAGAACCTCCTTAGCAAACAGTTAAGCGTGCTTCCCAAAGCTTCTTCTCTCATAGAGCTTCCATTTGCTCCCACCGTGGACCGGGACTTTCTGCCAGATGCACCAGAGGTCTGTGTGTGTGTGTGTGTGTGTGTGTGTGTGTGTGTGTTTGTGTGCGCGTAGTTTAAAAATGTATTTGTACATTTATTGAAAGTGCAAAGTACATTATATACAGTACCAGTAAAAAGTTTGGACACACTTTCCCATGCACTTCAATGGAAACGTGTGTCCAAACGTTTGACTGGTGCTGTATTATTGCTATATTCCACTGTTTTTGATCCTGCATCTCAAATTCTTGGTTTTCCAATCCTAAATGTTTCAACCAATAGGTGCTGCTACAGACGGGTCAGTTCCTTAAGACAGACGTGGTGATTGGTCTAAACAAGGATGAAGGATCCTACTTTATGGTTTACGGGGTGCCAGGATATGACATCACTAGCCAGAGTCTACTAACTAGAAGGGTCTTCCTTGAAGGCACGGAGCTGGTCTTCAGAAGGTTCAGTGATGCGACACGCCAGGCGGCAATTTACCAATACACTGATTGGACAGACGTGCACAACCAAACCAAAAACCGTGACTCGCTTTGCAGCATTGTTGGAGATATGTATTTCACATGTCCTGTGTTGGAGTTTGCCCAATGGTAAAACATGAATAACAATAATCCTTATCAAAATAAGTGCGCTCATGTATTTATTAGTGACTAATAATACGTTCCACTACTGTTCCACAAGGTATGCCAAACATGGTGGGAAACCCTACCTCTTCCTGTTTGATCACCGCTCTTCAACCAATCCGTGGCCAGTGTGGATGGGGACCATGCATGCATACGAGATTGAGTTTGTCTTTGGAATACCGCTGAACAGATCATTGGGATACAGCGAGGAGGAAGTGGGCATGAGCATGAAGTTTATGAAACACTGGGCCAACTTTGCCAGGACAGGGTATGAAGTACCTTTTTCTTCAGTGACAAAGCAATACATTGCGTAACATAACGTTATATAATACAACACAACACAACACAATATTGCAACACAGCTAAAAAAACTTGAGAAAATTATAATATTTCTTAAAAAATTATATATTATTATATAATATTCAGATTCCACCTGATTTGTGTGAAAAAATATACACCTATTCAAATTATTCTCTCGACATGATTCCTGACAGGAACCCAAGCATCGCAGCAGCTCATTGGCCAGTGTTTGAGCTTCACCATCAGAAGTACATCACTCTGAACTCCGCCCCTCCAAAAAGCCTGGGCATGCTGGGAGCTCAACAGTGCCATTTCTGGAACAGCTTACTTCCTGTACTAGAGCGTGTGGCAGGTAGGAACACAATCTAGCATTTCATCTAAGCCAACTCCCAGTCTTCTTGATCCTCTTCCAACGGTCCTGTCTGTATCTGGCCTACCCACACTCCTCCTTCATTCTCCTTAACTAACATATTTAATCCATACCTCTCCCACTGAGTATGTCCCTTTCCAATAGAACTCTTCTGTCACTGCCATACTAACAAAACCTGGCTTAGAAACAACCGGTCTCGATAACTACATTAACAATCTTTGCTAAGACCCCCGAATACATCAGTGCCTCTTAGTTACAAAAATTGCTTTCAGCCAATAATTAGTTTGAGGTTCTCCAGTCTGGTTTCCCCACTCTTCACAGCACAGAAACGGCACTAACTAAAGTCACCAATGATCTCCTTACATCTGCTAAGGCTGGTGTTAGACCTCAGTGCCACATTTCATAGAGTGGGCTACAAAACCCTTTTGTCCAGGCTGTATCAGTTTGGTGTTGAGAGCACTGCACTCCCTCCCCTTCAGTCATAGCTCACAAACAAACCATTCCATCTCACTAAATGGTTACACATTGGACACTTCCCCCGTCACACAAGGTGTTCTGGGCCCCCTCTTCGTTATCTACATCCTCCAGCTTGGACAAGTCCTAAGACAAGTCACTTTGAACCTCCACTGCGACGCTGATGACAAAGATTTTTGCATCAGCACCAAATCACTTGATTACCCGCCACTTACCGACATCTCTATAATTAACCACTGGATGTAGGACAACTATCTCCAACTCAAAAGCAATCAAACTGAACTCCTAATTGGCACGAAGTCCACCCTTAGTAAAGTTGACAATATCTCCATCTCGACTGGT
>JAVQIZ010026523.1:0-10947 GCA_036023535.2 Galaxias brevipinnis | reverse complement strand
ATCGATCAAGGTGATGAAGGGTAATTACCTAGTATACGGAGCACCACCACACAGAATTTAGCTTAGACTAAGCACGGCTCTGCGGGAAACTGAATCAATTTAGCAGTAATTTAATAAAGTAATAGTTGATGTTTTTAGTCTAAGTTCTGAAGTAGTGAAGTTCTGTGTTACGATAATAACTGATTGTATGAATCGAAGCGACATAGCTGGGTTTGAATGCAAAACAACTCTATTTATTTACTAGTCTAAAAACACAAATTACGGTACTACAAAGAATGACTAAATAATGACATTAATAAACTAAAGTGGTTAATATCTAAACATACACAGTATAAGAGTTAAAATAGACAAATTATGGTAAGCACAACACAGCAGAAATTGTCTAAGCTTTAGCATCAAACGCTTAATGTAACAAAAAGTTGGTTTTACGTTACTTTGAGGTGGCGTGTAGCAAAGGAGTGAATTTTGATTCTAGGCCTCCAGGTTACGGCAGGATCCAAGTGGAGAAGCAGTCTGTGGTTTTAGCGGTAAAGTTCTGAAACTTTAGCTGGAGAGTTCCGGAACTTAATTTGTTGTTTGAATAAAGATGGAAAGTCCATTGAATTAGTAGTGTTGTGGTTTGAAACGTGGGTTTTCTTTGCACTTGTCGATGACCTCGTGGAATGAGAAGAAAGGGGCGCTGGTTCAGTTTGGGTGATCCAGTGATCCTACAACTCACGTAGATTTGGTTAAAACTCTGAATCGTTTGAATAAACGTTGGAAGTAGTGTGGTGGTTCAATAAAGGTTGCTTTGCTCTGAAATGGTAAAGTTAAGTTAAAAAATGTTGCACGGATTATCGGGCCTGTAGTGTGGTCCAAGGTCTAAATCCTTTGTTCAACGAGTTGTCCGTGGAGCATTGTTCAAGCGAAGTGGGGGTGCAATTTTTATCCTGTGAGCAGTAACGAGGCGGCCGACCAGGTTCTTGCAGATGTAAAAAGCAAAGCTTTCCTGGTTGAGAACCTATTTATTTGAAGTATCGAAAGGAGGAACCAAAAGGTGGCTGGGGTCACCTGATTGGCCACAGGACAGTGGATAGAGGTGTTTCTTATCTCACTGTACGAGATAACGGTTGCCAGCTTGCTTAGCTCAAATCATTTTGTTTCTATTTATGCATATATGCTTGGAATGTGTTCTATATAACGTCTACAAAGCTTACAAAATGTCACTGTGAACATTTTCATACCAAACACTACCAGGCTGACTATGTTAGTTGACTTAGAAAAACAATACAAAATATATATAATTATTACAAAATAGACACAATTGATATTACAATTTCTTCTCATGTTCAATGTCCAATAATTTTATTGAATGTTCCTTAGGCAACAGTTTCTTAATCCCAATTTATTAATCCTTAAAGTTGCAGTTGGAATTGCTGGAATAGAGTTAAGGTTTTATGGCCCTTTGTGTTGGAAGACCATGCTGGATTCTTTGGACTGGTCTTCAGGGACCATTTTGAATGTGTAAAACTAATTGTAAAACTAAACACCCACTCGGCAAAAGCCTGTGATGCAGGCATTGCAAGTAAATCTAGAGTCAGAGGCTTCAAGGTCACATATGTCACTGAGCTCTGTGCGAACCAATAGTCCATTCCACACTCAAAATCTGACATTCTGAGATGAAAGCTCCTCTTTGTATTTCCTCACTGCTTGTTGAGCACAAGCCTTGGGTGGTTTGGAGGGTTTGGAGGATGTTGACTTGGTGGATGAAAACCTGAATCGCAGTCGCTTTGAGGAAGGCTCTTCTTCAACATCCTCCATTGACGCATCCCCATCATCTTCATCCACCTCATCCTCCCCCTGCGTTGTGGATGTGGCTGCTCTGAGGACAAATCTTTCTGCTTCATTCAAAAGTTCCTGGATTCCATCATCTGTGTTTTCAATGAAAGTGTCTCCAGCAACTGTTGGGTCAAGAAAGCAAGCAGCAGCTGCAAGTGGAGAGAACTTGGCCTCACTGGGAATGAGGGCGCAGCCAAAGCGGTGTTCCAGCTTAACTTTCAGTTTTTCTGCCAGAACACCCAGGTCTCTGTGAGCTGATCCCTGAGAGAACTGGGAGAGGTCAGTATTCAAGTCCAGTGCACAATCAAAGACAGAGACATTGTATCACTTTGAAGGGTCATTGTATGTATGGTCAGCAAAGGGCAGCAAGAGATCTCGGACCGCAGTCATCTTTATCCATTCACTTGGCATGAGACAATCCCAACCCATCTCATCTGCAACTTGGACCACAAAGTCCTTCAGATGAAGAAGGCGCGAAACCATCTGAAATGTGCTGGACCATCTTGTCACACAATCTTTAATTAGAGTAAGTCCACTGAGCTTGCAAAGTTTCTACACTGCAACTGAAGACCTGCAAAACTGTTTGACAAGTGCTTTAACCTTTTCCAAGAACCGTGCAACAGAGCCATCTTTGTTGAGCATGTGTGAACAAAGCAGGGTGTTCGCTTTATGCCTCCATAACTGAGAAACAGACAGAGGACAGACAGACTTCATTATTATTTTTATGGAAAATTCATACACTCCTTATATATATATATGGTATATAATATACCTTAAAGTTAATGTTTGTAACTACCATATCTGTTAATGTATTCACATTGATAGTCAGAACGTACTATATGTTTAACTGCATGTGTTATATAATTTCTCTTATTTATTTAATAATTTATTTGAGTTTTATTTAATCAACCACTTTTTTCAATTATTCAAAAAGTATGTGTTTGAAATTTAATAAGACCATAATGGTCTTACCCCACCTCCTCATTTTCATGCTCTTCCTCACTCATCTCCTCCTCTTCTGAATCTGTAGAGCTGGGTTCCTCCTCCTCTGGTTTGAATGCAGGAACCATGTTGCTCCCATTATCTATGATGACTGTAAGAATCTTGTTTTCTGGTATTCCCCACACAACAGTGCACTGGTCAACACAAGCTTTGATAGAATGGGCAGTATGTGGGTGGGAGAGCTGTTCAAGACTGAGTAATATGTGTGCGGTTTTGTTCTGCACAGTGCAAAAGTAACATGCACTTATAGCAAGGAAGGAGGCACTAATTCCCAGGATTGTCCAAATGTCAAGACCAATCGTTATTTTCCGTGCAGTGGCCAGTCTATCTTTACATTTCTGTTTTTCATCCTTATAAATGCTCTCAATGAGGTTGCTGATTTTCGTTTTTTGGGGTATTGCCAGCCTCCTGTCAACCACCTCCATCGTGTTATTGAAATCCTTGTCCTCCACTGTCCGGGCTGGCAGACCAGTACGACCTATCCACAAGGCTAGAGCTCTCTCTTTAGTTTGTTCTTGTTTGACATCAAAGTACCATCCAGATGCTAAAGAGAGCACATCCAGAATGATTGTCTGTTTCTCATTTTCACTGCTTGTTTTTTTCAGTAGAATAGTCTCTGGAATCTGAAGAATAAAAAATGTAGTTTGAGCTATACTAACATTAAATTTAGTTCTAAAGGGGAACTAACATAAATGGCTCTGGACCTCTGGTTAACCCCGTGTATATATGCACACTTCTACACTGTCACTAAAACCGTACATACACACGCCATCCTAAGTAACTACCAAGACTGGTAAGTAGCTGATGTTAACCCTTAACAGTAGCTCACTAAATGCAAACTGGCTAAACTGAGTGATGAAGTTAGCACCGCTTCCAATCCGAAAGCAGACATTATGACACTATCGTTAGGTTTGCTTTATTGCTATCGAATCAATCAACATAAGATTAACGTTACCTTGGCAGACACTGCAGGATGGCGTGTCTTCAGGTGTCTTTTCAAATTGGTTGTATTTTTTCCACTTATCTTGAGTCCACAAGGCACCTCGTCCTCATTGGGAACAATGCAAACCGTGGGGTGATGTAATTGACTGTAACTGAAATGTGTGCAAAGGTCAACTCTTCTCCTTCGTCCCACCTGACAAGCAGGTGCAGAAGATGAGGTATTAATTTGAGACTGAGAAGCCATTCAGGCCAGCTAATTCAACTTTTGGCTAGATTTATAGCTCACCAGGTTACACTAGCTGTTTACATTACTGGAATGGCCTGCATTTGCACCAAATTGCAGGTACATCCCCGAGCAGACGGGGAGGGGGATCATCCGATCCAATGAAAAAGAAGCATAGAAAATGTGTTTGCGTTTGCAGATCTATGCAAGTAAATTATTGGTTAGAATTAAAGCAAAACAATCAATGCTTTGCAACGGCAACTGTGACCTAGGTTGTCCGCCCAAATAGAGCCAGCTATTTCAGCCAGCAGTCTTTATTCGTCAGGACGAAATGAACAGAGATTCCGTATTAATGTTCGGCGTCGTATTAATTTGAGTGTGCCAAAACGTTATGATTTATTAAAAGAAAAACAATAGTCAACTCACCTTGTAGCCCTTCGATGTGCCTCTGATATGTTTTCTGTACATCCTGATTAAATAAGGACCCATCGGTCCCACCAGTCTCTTAATGTCCCGTTCAAATATCACAATATAGTGTCACACCATTTCTGGGATAAAATCTTTTTGATCAGAGCTGACTCAAAATATTATGCCTGGACTTGAAAAGAGCAGACTCACCAATAGACACCTGGTGTTTTATCATTCTGTATGTTATTGGGGAGAAATACAATTATTTTTCTTTCAAGTTTTATCTTTGTGAAACATGCTTGGGACAGTCACACCATATGAGCTTTTTAATGTTTGGTTGAAAATGTTGCAAAAGTGACAGATGAATTGCATTAATGTTCAGTTGGTTCTTATAAAGCAGCATGTTCTGAACAATTTAAAAAGTTTTTTTGACAAATTAAATCGTTATTTATTTGTGTTTGACACTCAGGACCACAAAAAGGCCATGTCTCGTCAACCACCCAAATACATAACTTGCATACATTTAATAATTAGGCTTCATACAATCATATTAATTATGATTCACGCGTGGCGATAAATGAGTTGATGGGGATGAGGACGTGAGCACCCATTCTCAATGTGACATATTTAGTTTCACTTTTGTGACAGGTAGCTTATATTCCCTTTTTAATTCCAACCTTGGTAATAAAGTAGGTTAATCTATTTCTCTGCCTTGCCCACATTTGTATATAGGCAATGAAACAACATGGTAACAACGCACGGGCAAAGTATCTAAGAAGTGCTTTTTGTAGGCTATAGTTCATCTTTGGGACATTGTAGTTTCTCCACGACCAACCCACAAAAACCCCTGTCACGTGATTACGTAGCCTACTGTAAGTGCAGTTGAATTCCCGTGGCATCGCGATTGTCTTTTCCTAAGTCCTTATTAATTGTCCTTCATATCTTTCCTTAACCTCATGACGTTTTCCCTCGGGGTTAAGGAAAAGCACATAGTGAAAGTCATTAGGACATACTTTATTTGACAATTCAGATCCAGCGAATGTCTGTCTATTTTAGCGTGGAGTGAGGGCGTGACATGGCTCCTTTTTTTGTAATTTTTTTTTGCAAGTTTATGTTTCTAAGCTGCATCAAAAAAATACAATGATGTAATACAACGTTGCAACTATTTGACAATTAGTCAAAAGACACTGCTGGACAAGCGCAGGATTCCGCAGGGTTGCAGAACAGCATTTGAAACAAGGATTGGAGCCATGAGAGGGTGCCGTGAGTAGGCCGTGCAGGTAAATGATGAATGAAATGCAGAATTTATTGCAATCGCTTCGTTAAACAAAGGAGAGGCCGATGTGCGCCTATTAATGGATTGTTTGATGAAACAAAATCGGAAATCCAATGTTATTTTGATGCTTATGGAACATGGTATGAATCTGGAAAACTATTGATTTGCTTTTGGACTGAATTATTGTTTGAATGCTTTTAAAATGTTTATGAATCGAATGCATAAATGAACTAAGCCTGAAAGCAATTGAGGAAACAAATGTTGAACAAATGCTTTGCGCAAATAGAGAATTCAAGAGGAACAGTTCTTAAACAAACTTAAAAAATAAATAACAGCAGAGGAATAATGGATCCTGATCATTTTTTTGTTGCTGTTGCAATGGCAGAGGACAGAGTCAGATCACTCAGTGCAACACGGAGAGGGAACTTGCATGTACTTGCAAGATGAACGAAATTAAAACCATACTGGTGCATAGTGGAAATGTGGAAGAAGTGAATGAATGTATTGCAACATTAAAAATTTCACTCAATGAATTTAATGAGATTCATGAATCAGTCCAATTGCTCTTGTCAAAGGAAATAAGGGAACATAAGAGAATGGATTGGTATGAACCAAAAATGTCCACATTCAGGATTTTCCTAAAAGACGTGGAAATATGGGAAAGATCTCAAATAGACCCTCAGATGCTTGTTGGACTGCAGGACAGCATTTCCAATGCACCAAAGAGATCACATTCCTCAAAGCACTCAAAATCTGATTCAACTAGTTCTTCTGTCTCAGCCCGCCTTAAAGTCGCCACAGAGAGAGCAGCTCTCCTTGCCCGGGCAGCAGGTTTAAAAGGAAAACATGCACTGGAAATGGAGAAAGCTCCGTTGCAAGCTAGAGTGGAACAAAGGGATTTGGAAATGAGCCTGGCTGAATCTGATGCAAAATTTAAAATCTTGGAAAACTTTGAGTCAGGTTCACAAAAACCACCACAGTTTCAGCTGAAAGCACAATAAGATGGTATGAATGATTATCTTATAAGTTACCAAAAAAAAAGCCAATGTGTCAATGGATCTAGAAACATCGAGCTTGGCGCCATTCCCAAAACACAGCCCCAATGGCTTTTAAACCAAGAACCAAGATCTCCAGAGCACACTGAAAATACAACCCAAAGCCCTCAGCAAATGGCAACGAGAACTGGAATTACAGAGACAAATAATAACGATAATTTCTTAACTGTAATGCAGAGACAAATAATATTGCAGATTTACTAGTCCTTCAGCACAAACACACATCACTGTCTGCTAGGGAAATTCCAGTTTTTGATGGCAATCCTCAAAATTGCCAGATATTAATGAGGGCATTTCAGCACCCCACTGAGGAAAACACCAGTAGCTACCATGATGGGTTATATATTTGGAACAATAAACATCTGGACCATGGAGAGAACTGGTTAGAAGTTGTCTTCATATGGATGCAAATACAGACTTTGCTGAGGCAAAAAAAACTTCTAAAGGTGCATTTTGGAGATAAACTGAAGATTGCTAATGCCAATATGGGAAAATCCCTTAAATGGAACAGTGAAAGGACAGAAGATGGGAAGGCACAGCACTGTTATGCACTTTTTCTGAGAGGCTGCTGTAATGCAATGAGAGATCTGCAGGATATGGGGGAGCTTGACTTTCCCTCTAACTTAAGGCTCATTGTGTCAAAGCTATCTTATAAACTGAGGAAGAAGTGGAGAACAGCAGCTTGTGATATTTTAGAGCAAAGCCATTATGGAAAGGCAAGCTAATGTACTGCAACATCCAGTCTTCGGTGACATTCATGATCCTCTTGCCGATGTAAATAATTAAAAGACCAAGACTAAAGCTGAATCAAAACTAAACCAAAATTTAAAACAAGGGAAGTAGTTTCGCTACCAGAGTGGCAGTGGTGTCTGACATTAAGTCGGAGAAGTTCACACCAGAGAAATGACCAGTTAAGGCAACATGTCCTCCAGTACATATTTCACCTTTTGGCAGCAAGCATCCTTTAGCTGAATGCCAGAAGGTAAATGTACAATCACAGGTAGCTAAAATTTAGTTTCTCAGAGAAAATGGACTATGTTTTGGATGTTTGAGACTGGGAGACTTGAGTAGAAACCGTAAAAGAAGAACGACCTCTCAGAGTTGTCAGGCCAGACACCCTAATATTCTGCCTATTAAGAGATCTTCCGAGCCAAGAGCAGGGCAGAATACTGTAGCAGCAAAGCCTGAAGAGACATCTGTCAGCAGTGCTCTTGTTTCACTAGGAGAGGGTGAAGAAACTGGAGCTGGTAAAGACTGCATACTTGCTATTGTGCCAGTGCAGGTTAAACTTTGCAATGGAAGTAAAAGTGTACTTACCTATGTCTCCTGGACCCAGGTAGTACAGACACATTTTGTACGGAGAAGCTTATAACCAAGCGCAACGCTAGTGGCAGGAGAACTGAAGTTCTTCAGCAGATCATGGGGACAAAGAAAATTGTCAAGAGCTATGAGTTGACCGGTCTAGAGGTAGGCAATGTAGAAGATGATACATACTTGAAATTGCCTAAGTTAAACACTCAGAATAAGATCCCTGTTACAAAGAGAAACATTCTTACCCAAGCGGACCTCAACAAGTGGCCTTATCTACAGGAAATACAGTTAAAGGAGATTAATGCTGATGTGGCACTTTTCATTGGAGTGAATGCTCCAGGCAATGGAATCATGGGAAATTATCAATAGCCAAGGAAATGGCCCATATGCAGTGAGAACACTGTTAGGATAGGTGGTCAACGGCCCACTTAATGCTTCCACTGCAATGGATGATGAATGCCCTGTTGCATTAGTGAACCTAATCTCAATTCTTCATCTTGAGAAACTTCTAAAAGATCAATATGCACGACTTCCCAGAGAAAGAGTATGAGGAGAAAAGGGAGATGTCGACTGATGACCGAAAGTTCATGCAGATTGCATCAAGTTCTTTTACTCTCAAAGATGGTCATTACCACTTACCTTTACCTCTTCGTGATCGGACAGTCCTTATGCCAAACAACTACCAAATGGCAGAACAATGAGATACAATGAAATATGAGAAGGTACCACTAGAGGATCTACAACAGGTGAACGGCAAGGTATGGTACATATCACACCATGGTGTCTACCATAAACGTAAAAAAACTATCCGTGTGGTTTTCGATTGTGCATCATCGTATTTAAGGCACATCACTTAACAATATCCTCCTTTAGGGCCCCGACTGGCAAACTCGCTTACGGGTGTTTTGCTCAGGTTCCGTTAAGAAGTCATTGCCATTATGGTAGATATTGAGGGCATGTTTCACCAAGTGTGTGTTAATCAAGAGGACATAAATTTGCTCAGATTCCTGTGGTGGCCAGATGGAGACACAAGCAGGAATGTGGAGGAATACAGAATGAGGGTTCATCTCTTCGGCGCCGTATCCTCACCAACCTGCACAAACTTTGTTACAAAAGACTGTGACGGACAACTGTGACAAATTCAATAAAGAAGTGGCCGACACAGTTAAGTCAAATTTTTAAGTTAATGACTGCCTCAGGTCGGTAGCAACAGAAAAACAAACTATAATTCTTGCAAAAGGTCTCAGAGAAATCTGTTCTCTTGGTGGATTTAGGCTGACCAAATGGGTTAGTAATAGTCGAGCTGTCCTGGCATCTATCTCTGATGAAGACAAAGCCAAACAAATAAAGAACTTGGATCTGGACAGGGAGAGGCTGCCTAATGAAAGTGCACTAGGAATGTACTGGGACATTGAGTGATACATTAAGCTTTCGTGTAACCGTTAATATCGGAACCCTAACCAGGAGTATACTCTCAACTGTCAGCTTAGTGTATGATCCTCTTGGTCGTTTCATATTGAAAGCAATGCAAATCCTTCAACAACGTTATAAGGCCAACTATGAATGGGATGAGGTAATTCCAGTGGAATTCTCAAAGCCATGGCAACGATGGCTCAAAGACCTACACCAGCTGGCCAGATTTAAAATTGACAGGTGTGTAAAACCCAAGAACTTTAGTAAAGTGAAGGCTGCACAGTTGCATAACTTTTGTGACGCAAGTGAGCAAGGTTATGGTATTGCAAGTTACCTGAGGTTAACAAATTATATGGAAGAAGTACACGTTGCATTTGTGATGGAGAAGTCAAGAGTCATTCCATTCAAAGCGATAACAATTCTAAGATTGGAACTCACTGCTGCTACTCTGGCTGCACGAACGGACAGAATGGACTGACAGCCAGTCCGTGCTGAAATATCTTGGTAATACGACAAGGAGGTTCCACACTTTGCAGTGATCCATAACCTATTAAAAGTGAATCAGTGTAGGTTTGTTGGCTCCAAACACAACCCAGCTGATGTGCATCGCGAGGAATGAGCATTGAACACTTTTTGAGTTCTAAAAGATGGCTTCAAGGACCAGAGTTTCTGGAAAGATCTGAAGCACAATAGCCAAGAATTCCCAAGAACTTTGCTCCATCCACCAAGATGACCCTGAAGAGCGGAGAGTGTTACCAGCATTGTTACTGGCACAACAGAAAAAACTGAAAGCTTAGAGTATTATTCGTCATGGAATGGCCTAAAGGAAGCCATAGCATGGATGATGAAATTAAAGAAACTCCTTTTACAGATGAGACAGAAAAGGAAAGAGGCTTATTATGTGATTGCATCATGCAATCACATACTGTTACCGGAAAGTCATTATCATTATTATTATTATTAGGCCTATTTTTGGCGCCTTATCAACGCCCGTATTTGTGATCCAATAGATTCCTTTCCAGTGCCCACATGTCTTGGTTATTGCAGTCCGTTGCGCTTACATCCAACTAAGTTATCGGTTCACGTGTTACATTTTTGAATTATTATTTTTAATCGGTTTTTGGCCCCATTGAAATGAATGGCGAGAGAGATTTCACGGGCATATACCACCATCTGGCGTTGATGTTATGTAGTTTCAAGTTGTTATGTTAAGCTATACTGACTGTCTTGGCTTGCACCATTGGCTTGCAGCAATGACTGACTCCGTCTGGTTATTATGTGATTGCCTCGTAAGACGCAATACTGCTATCCTTAAGTTTTATTATTATTATTATAATAATAATAATAATAATAATAATAATAATAATAATAATAATAATATTAGCCCCATTTTCCGGCACCTCAATACCTGCATTTCGCTTCCATTGCAACGCCAAAATGTCAGTTCGAATGCCACGGACTCTGTTAATTTTGACAAGCATTTCTCATTTTGTTTTCCT
>JAVQIZ010026502.1:0-11755 GCA_036023535.2 Galaxias brevipinnis | reverse complement strand
CACACACGATATTCGCTGGAAAAATACCCAAATATAGAATATATTTGCTTGGTATGTACATTGGCATATGATGTGTCCATAGGGTTGGGGACATATAGGCGTCTTTTGTAGCAGTCAGGCTATTTTATAGCAACCCGCAAAATTACAAAATTACAAAAGACACTGCAACAGAAACTGAATCAACTCAAAGTTAAAGACATCCTTTAAAATACTAAGTTGGTATATTCATTATATTGAATTTAGAAGTTGTATCAACATATCTAAAATAAACGTAAATCCACAGTCATTGCAGGGAGCTAATTTAAACTAGCTTGTAACATCTACTCAATTGAGTAATGGTTCAATATTGCAGACATGAGAGGAAACATACTCTAGGAATTTACTTTATCTCAAATTAGTAAATGAGCCATATCGATAAATGAGCCATACTTGTTTATGGATCGGCACCAGTCATTTCAACATTACACACAAACATGATTTGACAGGGCCAGTCTCATGATGTATTGTTCATTGGTACCTATAGGAAACAATTTCACCTGAAGTGTTGGCATTTACATAGAAAAGAACCCAACCTGTAAAGCATGCAGCCTAATGTGCAGCCTAATGTAACATGCAGTCTAAAGTACTAATGAAATTCTATTACAGGGAAAAGCTGATGTTCTAAAATTCTAATCATAAAAGTAAAAAACACAAGCTATAAATCATATTAACTTGATTTTATGTTTGTGTGAACAAAGTCCAGGTTAACAAGATGTCTCATTGCAGAATCAAAGTATTGTCATCCCTATGGGATTGCACAGACCCCAGCAAACTTACAAATATGGGCCCCGTGTTGAATTTGCCTGGGCTTTGTGGGTGCTAAGTGGACACTAAGTTGGCATTGGCTCAATGTAGACATTTCATGTGTGTTGACCAATTGGGCCACACACAGGCACACCCATGTGGGTAAAATGTGCAGGCACTGGTTGAGTCACTATATTAAAAGTCACTGGCAAACGTTGCACAGGCTAAAAATAGGCAGTTTATCTGGGATCCACATAGGCTAACCATGTGCACAATATTTCCTGGTTGGAACCCACTCATGACCCATTGGGGCAAACACATTTGGGGCCCATAAAACAGGCCATCTAGAACCCATTTTGACCGAACATGTACATGTTGGCTGGGACAATGAATTAACCACCCACTGAGGTCTAAAACATTAAATACAGCAACAGTTGTTAAGTAAGAAGTAATAAGATATCTCCTCTTCAAATACGGAAGTGTGGTGCTTACTGTAAATGGTAATAGTTACTGCATATATGTTTGATAGAGATGTATGGTGTAAATACAAGAATGTGGACAATAGTAGGCAACATAAACATGGACAATGAACAATATGTAATTTAGAAACCACTGTATAACCACCGCCAATGAGCTTGGGAGCTGTACTGGGCTTGGTTTGTATTTTCTTTTCACTTTGGGTAATTAAAGCAGGCCTGCCGTCAGAGGGGGTCTAAGGATACAGATTACCCTGGCCCAAGGCCCAGGGGGGGCCCATGCAAAGGTCTATGGTTGACCCTTCATTGAGACTTATATAACTGACGACACAATTTACATGATACATACATGTATTCATGTATTGTTATCATTAAAACATGTTTGAACTTATCATGTGATACATCACCCTCCGCTGTTATTGTGAAAATGGTGTGGTCCAAACACTTAACCAGTTTGATGTGTCACATTGCCGCTAATGTTTTAAGCAAAAACAAACTGCTGCCTGATTAGCTAAGTCAAAATGTGTCACCAAAAATCAGGGTCTCAAAAAAAGAAAAGCCAGGGAACAGAGAGAACAAGAAAATGAAAGGAGCAGAGTGGCCAAAAAAAAGTGTGAAGAAGCATCAGATAGGACAGGCGAAGCTGAACGTGGCAAAGGTGAGGAGATAGGCAGACTAAAATAAAACTTTAGCTAGCTTAAGTTAGCACGTTGACTTAACTAGATTAAAAAAACACTGCTGCGCTGGCTTTATGGCTGTTACTGCTCAAAAAAATTAAAGGAACACTTTGAAAACACATCAGATCTCAATGGGAAAAAAAATTATGCTGGATATCTATACTGATATGGACTGGGTAATGTGTTAGGAACGAAAGGATGCCACATCGTTTGATGGAAATATTTTGAAAATTATCAACCTACAGAGAGCTGAATTCAAAGACACCCCGAAAATCAAAGGGAAAAAATGGTGCGGCAGACTAGTCCATTTTGCTGAAATTCCATTGCAGCAACTCAAAATGGTACTCAGTACTGTGTATTGCCCCCACGTGCTTGTATGCATGCCTGACAACTTTGGGGCATGCTCCTAATGAGACGACGGATGGTGTCCTGGAGTATCTCCTCCCAGATCTGGACCAGGGCATCACTGAGCTCCTGGATAGTCTGAGGTGCAACCTGGCGGCGTCGGATGGACCGAAACATAATGTCCCAGAGGTGTTCTATTGGATTTAGGTCAGACGAGCGTGGGGGCCAGTCAATGGTATCAATTCCTTCATCCTCCAGGAACTGTCTGCATACTCTCGCCACATGAGGCCGGGCATTGTCGTGCACTAGGAGGAACCCAGGACCCACTGCACCAACATAGGGTCTTACAATGGGTCCAAGGATTTCATCCCGATACCTAATGGCAGTCAGGGTGCCGTTGTCTAGCCTGTAGAGGTCTGTGTCCCTACATGGATATGCCTCCCCAGACCCACCACCAAACCGGTCACGCTGAGAGTAGAGTAGATGTAGTAAACTGAATGCACATGCATTTGTTGTGGAGAAAACTATCAGCTATCACTATATCAATGAAGCCTGGAAGTCCTTGTTGACTCATATTCAGTAGTAATGTCAATTATTTCTTGAAATGTAATAGTACAAAAGCAATACCAAGCGTGGCATGAGTCATTCTGTCACGAGTGAGCCAAAATGAGAAGCTATTTGCTTGTCAAAGACAGGGTGCTAACACATACAATGGATTTGATTAAAAACAGGAAAACAGGCTCCAGTCACAGATGATTTTTAATACATGTCTAATACACATAAGACAAATTTTAAAACAACATTTATGCATTTTCACACAAACAGATACATCACTAAATAAATTAATTCAATGTTGGCAATCTAATGTTATTCAACCAGGTGCATTCAGGACGCAAATTATGCCTGTGAAATTTTTTAAGCAGATACAGCCGGTTCCAATCAGATCGGCACATAAAAGATGATAGATATTCTGAAATGAATATCTATACAAATAAATACACATTTATTTTTCTAAATTCCTTCGATTGTTCCAATGAAGGTAAATACTGATGTATTTGGCTGCCAGACAGTAGTGTAACATCTAATGAAGCATTCTATTAGCCTACATGTACGCAATTTTGGTTGTATACAGCTTTAATTGATAACAGGTTGAGATTGACTTGCATCACATTCATGACATAGCAAAAAAAAAAGCTGAGATTAGGAAGGGGTGTGTGTGTATGTAGGGTTGTGCAATATAATGTTTTCTTCTTCAAACTACATATTAATACTAAGGTATTGTCTGTATTTGGAAATGCAGAGCAAATATAAAACAGGCTTTCTTAGGCTTCTCAGTTCAGTCTCTGTAGAAAGACATTTTGGGTTGGCCCATCAACATTAAAAAATAGAGGTAATTCAGGGTTAATAATCATTCCATTCTGATGGAAATCATTCCATTCTGATGGAAAGTATATGTCGGCAATTCAGCATATGGTATTATTGTCTCCACTGGTAAACTGTCTGCGTTCATGTCCTCCCTCTCAGGGTGCAGCCAGATAACCTATCTCTACTGTGGACTGAAGCTGGGAAATTACACTGCTATCCAGTTTCCAATTTCAGTCCTCGGTCTAAGCCCCTTCTGTTGTTGAACTTGAAAACTGTTGTTTGTTTGGTCAAATGGCACATATCCAGGTTCTTCACTCTCTACGGTCTGGAAGTATGTTCACTCCCAGCTCCACCAGGGCTCCCAGTAGCATGCTCCAAAGCGGGATACACACCAAGGTAAGCTTGACTTCCATTAGTCGCTCTAGTCGGGCACACAATGTGAGACAGAACCCCAGCTTCAGCAGCATGGCACACAGATACCAGGTTCTCAGACGCAGGTCCGGAGAACCATTCCGAGGGTCGTACCCGGGCTTACATCGGCCCGCCATCTTCACCGTCAACATAAGAACAAGGATGCCGTCAAAGATCCAGACAGGGAGGAAGATGAGAAACCAGTTCCACTGGACCTGAAAATGAAAGGGGTATAAAACGTTTTTGGTATGAGGTAAGTGGACAGTCATAAGGTATGGGGGGGCAACGGGCTACTTCAAAACATTATCTACCAAAATGTGCTTGGTATTTATGAAATAGCTCTACTAACAATTGTACATTTCTGTAGCATCCCAGCCTCTAACAGGGGAAAGGTAAGAGGGGATCAGGCTAACAAGGGACATCTCAAAAATAGGATAGAGAGGACGAGATGTGGACTGTTCAGCAAGGTCAAAGTCTTGACAGATAAAACAAATATTGAGTTAAAGAATAGCATACACAGTCCAGTCCAGTGTTAGACTCTTTTTTTTCCTTTATTTGTCACACGCATAGTCTGGAGAAGTATTTACCTTTCCATCAAGTTTAAGGACCAACATGATGAGGAATACTAGGGTGAAGACCCACGTCAACAATACTCTTTGTGCCAATGACATATCTTACTAGATGCAAGAACCTGTAGGAGGTGGGTAGGTAACCAGGGAAGACAGAGAAAGAGATAAGAAAAAAAAATGTTTGATTATGCTGAAGCCTGGAATTGGATAAGATAGCGTTACAGTAATTTAAAGTCAAATTGTTGTTGTTGGCCGATTATGGTTCTCTCTCTTCAGGTGAAGACAGCTATTTATTATTGGAGTTCACGTTACTGGCTGAGGTATTGGCAATGACAAAAACAAAATAATGCCATTGCCTATGGTTATTACAATGCAAGGCCGTACATCTGTCCAGCCTAAAATTTGACCGCTTAAATACCATCTTGATACCAAGCCAAGGTAAGAAACGTCGTTAGTATGATATTGCCAATATCCAATATTATTGTTACTTGCAAATGTAGCTAGCTAGCTAGCTAGCTAAATAACGAATGCTACTTATGATTACCCCGTTTGGATGCTTGTAGACAGCGATGGTCAATACAGTTCACTCCATATCACCCAATACCACAATGAATGTCTCTAAGAAGTTTATTAAAGACGAATTCTTATTAGTTCATAAAATGCAAGACAGACGAGCGTCCCTTGACCATACGGCCAATACTAAACTGTTCTATTGGTAGTTTAAGTTTGACGCGCTGTTCTTCTGTCCACCGATTGGACCAATGTTATGACAATCAGCACATGACTTTATACCGTAACTATAATATTTTAAATAATTCAAATTCTGAGCAGATTTACTCAATATGGCAGTAGATTTTGTTAGAAAAATATCTAGAGGCTAGCGCTGATAAAACACAATAATTTTAGTTTGTTCTTTTTTTTAACTAGACACTGTCGTACTGTTTTGTATGTTTTGTTATGCTATTGTGTAATGGATTAATTTAACCACTAGAGATCAGTAATGCTTATTGTCGAAAGCGTCCCCTAACAGGCACACATTAGTGCAAAAAGAACATTAATCCAAAAAGGGCAATAACAGAAACGTCAGGCTGCAACTCCATTAATAAAGCTGGCAGGCATTATAACTACAGTTTTTGTTGTAGCCACAGGGTGCAATTTAGGGGTGGGGGGTTGTTGTCATGTAATGATGGGCTAAATTTCTTGAAATGAATGCAATACATGGGACTTAGCAACAGGGGAAAATACAGTTAGTGGTTGTTATTTGGGCAAAAATAAACTTGATAAATACAGAAGTCCGTGGACAATGGAACTTCAAGTTTAGACAGACAAAAAGCCATAATACAAAAATATGCCCGTTATAGTGTATTGACGGACATCTGTGAAGGGTACAAGGTGAGTAATTCAATTAAACGGAAAGCAGAAGACTGGAAATGTCGTTGCGTACCTACACAGGTCATGTCGGCTTCTCCGACCTCAACTAGCTAACACCCTATGTGTTCTATCTCTATGACCGTGGCTAACGTTACGTACTGAACGCCGCATTAGCAGAAAATCATCCAGTGAAAGGGCTAAAGCGATATTTTCAAAAGCTTTCAATTGTAGTACTTGTAGTACAGACACTAGCTAGCAGTACAGCATGACATACACTATCTGAGAATTAAAAAAGTTGTTCTAAACAGACACGCTAGGTAAAATAAAATAAAAATTGTATTGTCTGAATTACGACTTGGGACACGGGGCATACAATCAAGAAGGTAAGAACCGATATAGAGGATCGTATATATTGATGATTTTATTTTTCTGTTCAGACTCTATAGGCTGTTTTTTTTTTTGCTTTAGTCTTTCTTTGTTGTATGAGGGGTGAAAACCTTTGTAGGTCGCTAGCTATCGTTAGCTATCTTTTTCTAGGTAACACATAATGTTAATTGATCTGTTAGATTGTTGCATTATGTTGCTCTTCATTTGTGTTGTTTCAAAATGTGTTTTATCTGATAGTCAGTTCGATACTCTACTTGCTAGCGGTTTTAGCAGCTTGCTAACGTTAACCATCCTCAGAAATGCTATCGCCCATGTTTTTAACTTTACACATTTGTTGAATATTATTTAACGATTAGGTTTAGTTAAAAATGTTCTAGTGCACTATTTATTTTATTTGTATAACTAACACTAGCTAGCGGTATTGTTAAATTGTATTTAATTTGAGGATGGCGTGAACGTTAATCTAGCTAGCTTGAATCCCAGCCAGCTGAAAGTTATGCCTTCTCTGTTGGGTGGGAGCAAAAGAATGGCAAAAAAAATTATGACTGGCTAAACCAAGGACAAGGTTGTTGATCACATATTGGTGTCTCTGCCAAGTGTTTTTTCTTTAACATAGCTAGCTAACGCTATACAATATAGTTATCTAGCACTAAAGTAAACGTCCCTATTAAGCCCACATACCGTATATGCCCACTTTGTTGCAACTTCTGAGTCAAATAATAAAACATGACAGCATATTCTTCTCTGATGTCTCTTTCAATGAAGCTGCTTGATACATTACACTTTTTATTGTAAGTCAATCAGATTTGTCTATTGAGTTATTGAAGAAAATGTGAGACATGTGCCTGCTGATCCCAGAAGAAATTGCAAAAGAACTTTGGTGATTTTGATACCCTCAGAAGAAAACAACATTATTTGCATTTTTCTGCTCCTGTTTTTGGTAAGTATTCATTTGTTATCAACTTTTAAGTGAGTAGTGTTATATTAGTAAAATATAGTTTATTTTGAAATCAAACTATGAGTTTTAGCAAGCTGGCAAACTGATCACATGCTGAATCAAAACAGGAGCTGCATAGTATGGTTTATTGCAATGCCATAAAGCATGATTAGCATGTATAGTTTACATTTTTGTGGGCAGTTTGGATTATTATACTGACAATATAGACAATAAATGTGTATGTTTATCTTTATTTAATTGAATAAAATTTTTCCCTGGTGGGCTTAAAAGGGGCGCTAGCAAAAAAAAAATCACACTGCCTGGGGTACATATAAATGACTATAGCTAACTACTACTTTGGTCAATTTATGTTATTCATATGTTAGTGCACCATATATAGATTTATTTATTATAGTTGTTTCTTTATGTAATTTGCATAGAATAAAAATTCTGACTTTTAACCATAAATTCACTGACGCTCCCTTTAAGCCTACCTGCTCCCATTAAGCCCACTTAACTGTGTTTCGATGGAGATTTCTCTCTTTCAACCTTTGAACCATTTCCCCCCCTAATTTTGACCTCATCTGGTGAATCAGCTCCATAATTCAATTTCAGATATTAATACCCATATTTAAATATCAGTGATATTGCATAGGTCATTTCATTCTGGAAAGGCCTATATTCTATCCTAACATTAATAGTGTTTTAATCTTTACTTTTCAGATAAGAAAGAACTACAGTTCATGCCCACGCAATCCTCGAGTTATTGAAAATCTGTACAAAAACAAGATGAAAGCATCAAGAACTTGTTAGCATAAAACTGGCTAGCAAAGACAACCACAATGTGAGCAAAAATTAAAAATTATAATTAACTTACTACCATTAGAATGTGAGTATTGAACCTGTAAACTGTTTTTGTTTCAGTCAGTCATCTTTTAAAAATGAAATCTTTATAAAAACATCTACCAGCTGACTGGACCAGATATTTTGGCCAATTTCAAATGAAAACATCACACAGTATGATAATGCTTTAGACAAAATGACAACACATATTGAAAGATTAAGTACTTAAGAGTAATTTCCACCATGATTTTGTTTGTAAATAGTTTTTTAGCTACACTTCAAAGAAGTGTAAGTTCAGCTTTTCCTGCATTGACAACACAGCAAAAAGGCTGGTTACGTCTATTTCAAATGCCATTTACAGGCCAGGATAGGATAGGAGTGGAGACAAAATGAAAATGGCTATAGTGAGCTAAGAGATTACAGATTTGAACAAGTTTGTATTGTTATGATTTTTAAATAAATGAATATTTATCAACAAATCATGAAGTAGGCTTATTTGGAACAACCATGGGCTTAAAGAGTATGTTAGGTACCCATTAAGCCCTTGCCAGACTTTAAACATATCTTGACAAATTAAACATTAAAACCGTTAGGTATTAATTAATTATTGACACTTCAAATGAGATTTTAGACTTTAATTGTAACTAAAATAGTTTCACTTAAATTGGGGCAGTATATCTTAATTTCTGAAAAGCGGATTTCGTGGGCTTAATAGGGATGTTCACCCTACATGTCTGACTGCGATGCAGTCCAGGATTCCTTCCTCCGTCTTGCTACACTCAGTCATTGCTAGCTAGCTAACAAATATTTGATATTAGGCTAACAAGTAGTACTATTTCAGCTAAAATATTAACTTCATAATTTCAACTTCAATTTTGCTTAGGATACAAGGTGCTGATTCCATACACTGAAAAAAGCAGAAGTGACACCTTTTTTAATTATAATATTACCAAACCAAAAATACAGTTGTAAATACTGTTAGCAATCAATCTACTTCGCAGCATCAATTCAAATTATTTGTTGACAAATGCATATTAGACTTAAGTGAGTGGCTATTCTATTTGCAAGTGTATTATCAACAATGTACACAGAGTTACAGAATAACAGTGCAATGGACTTGTGAGTTTGTTATAGCTTCTTTGGACTCTTAAATTAAAGTATCCATCCGTTGTTGATCTGCCTTTTAAAATGGATGGATAAGCTGACTGTTTTGCCTATGGGACTTTGACAGTGGTCCTGTCTAAGTGTGGCCTCTTGTTGTCTGGCACCAGGCCTCTACACTGTGGCTATTGTCTCGAAGGTCTTTGTGTCTGTTCTTTGCCCTTTCTCTCTCCCTTTCAATTCTCTTTTTGTCTGTCTTTCTCTGAAATTAAAATAGTCAAGCTCATGATACATATTTAGCTAATTTGACGCCTCAGTCGTGTGTGTGTGTGTGTGTGGAGGGTTTAGGTTCCAATGGACAGCTTTTTCTAACTCACCACAAACCGTCAAGTTGAGCTGAGCTGATTATACTGATGGGATATATAATGCACTCCCCTTTACTGACATGTGACCGGGACAGCTATCCCTCTTCACCACTCTGACTGAATGAACGCAATGATTTGATCGACAAACTTGACTGTGTGGGTCTTTTGTTTTTGTAGACAGCACAGCACAGCGTGTTTTGAATAGTATGGCCAAGGTAACTTCGGGTTAGAGAGGGTTGTAGTTGGAGTAGGCAGGAATATTTTGGTCTCCCCTCGCTAAGGAAACATATATTGTGGAACACCAGTTTTAGGGCTATTTGTTCTCCATTGGCTTGCGCGTGTGCGTAGTAAAATATGTAAATCATAGATAAACTATTGTAGGTAAAAAAACATATTTTGAATAAAGCATGAGGCTATAATTATTCTCTTTCTTTTAATCTAACATGTGATTTTAGACATTCTAGTAACATTGTCAAACTGTCATTGAATCCCCTTGAGCCTACTCTTTCAGAAATTTGCCTCTGTATTTCACTGCCTCTTTCCACCTCCCTCTGTTTTGTTTGTCAAATTTAAATCCAAATCTGTCTTGTCTTAATCAGGAGACGGTGGCTGTGATGTGCTGTGAAGTAAGCTCTGTTTGTCATTTCTACACATTGGTGAACGCTGCCTGTCTACGTGTGTGCAATGGCCTTCGCTCTACATTCTGCTGCTCCATTGGTGAAGCACGCAACGTTTCGTTTGGCCCATGCATTACTGAGGGAGTTGGTTGGTTGGGTGGTTGTCTTTGGTATTCTTTGACTAGGCACACGGCATGCATGCCATGCTTTGTACAGCTCTGTTTAAAATTCCATACTGCATTGTTTCCTGAAAGAGGTAGAAAGAGAAAGAGAGGGGTGTGGGAGAGACGATTTAAACCGGTCACAAAAAAAGTGTCCCCTCAATTTGAATAGAGTTGCAGAGACACAAGTGCTCTTAATTTAGTGAATGTGTGTGTTCATTTTGGTAATCCAAGAACCACACGACTTTGCTAAGTAAGCATGGTAAAATGACGTCTTGTGGACACATACGTACGCACCTGCACACACATACGTACACACCTGCATAGTTACCATGCCATTGTGGTATATTTAGCAGAACTGGCAGACTGAAGTTAAACAGGACCTGGGGTGGTGGGCTGCGGTGTTTGGTAGGCAGGCAGCTAGACAAGCCACAAAGTGGAGCCGTGCCCCGATCAATGCAGCTGTAGGAGAAGGTCAGGATTGTCCCGGTCAAGTGGAGGACTGTGTCCACACTGCAGCGATAACGACGTCGATAGCTAGCTACTGTAGTAGTCTGGCTATCGTTGGGAATCCTTTGCCCTCACTAAGGCTGTTCCATGGGTGTCGTACTGTGCCTTGTTGATGCACTGTCCCAGTGTGAGAGGTCTTTAAATTTCCCTACAGGTACACAGTCTGTGGTAATCAAAGCTGCTGGTTAGATGGAAACTAGCCTTGACCGAGGGTGAATAGAAAATATGACTTCTCCCCTGTGCATGTGAATAACAGGGTCAGTGCTGCAATATTGATGCCATGATGAATTAGTAAACAAATAGGATCCCCCTCACTTCTCTTGGACTCACTCATCCTTGTCAGTCAGTCGGACATCCAATATCTTTCTGTGTATTTGTGTCTCTGGGTGTGGGTGTCTGTGTGACATCCAAGCTGTGTGTGTGTTCAGCAGACAGGTTCAGCAGTATATCATCATGATATGTGCAGGTTAAGTGCTCCTCAAGTGGAGGGTCTTGTGGTGTAACAGGAGCTCACATGGAATTCGCCCTAAACGACTGAAAACACAATCACGCACACACACACAACCTTAAGATCCCCCTCCACTGACACCCCTACCACCCCTCAGTGAGTGGTGTAAGATATCACACACACACACACACACACACACACACACACACTGAGCCTCCAGAGATGCAATCGTTTCTGTTCATTAAATATACACACATGCTGGAGGGTCGAGTTACTCGTCACAAGTTCTAGGGGCACACCATCTACACCTCTGACCTACAGAATGTCTCTCCACCCCCCGCTCTGTTGTGGCCATGTCTCTCGGGGCCGCGGGGGGGGGGGGGGGGGGG
>JAVQIZ010026493.1:0-31424 GCA_036023535.2 Galaxias brevipinnis | reverse complement strand
CGCCCCCCCCCCCCCCGCCCCCCCCCCGCCCCCCCCCCCCCCCCCCCCCCCCCCCCCCCCCCCCCCCCCCCCCCCCCCCCCCCCCCCCCCCCCCCCCCCCCCCCACAGGGCTAGGCCCTACAGATGTTGTTATTGTTGTTCTCCCCAACCCTCCCGCCAAGTCCCACTTCACTTCAAACGGCCGCCGAGCCCCATGCATATTTCACAGGCCCTTTAATCCTGGCGGCCTTTTCGAGCAATTAGCTGTGGAGGACAGCGCCTATCATGGCCCACGATCTAAAGGCAGAAGAGGGTGAACAGGGTGAACACCAGAGGGGCCTTTGATATAGTCGGCCAACGAGCTGCTCCCGCTCTCAGCCTGATCATTGTGGGCCATCTCAAGGAGAGGTGGGGACACTCGAGTGAATTCCCCCGTTTTTCAAGCCAGCAGCGTGGGCCGACCTGTTATTCTGCCAGCTGACGACGCTCCTCGTCCACCTAGCTCTCAGCCCTCCTCTTACCTCCAGCCCCCCCCCGTCCCCCCCCCCACACACACACACACACCAAAACGGCGCTTCCCCCAGAGCGTCCCACGTCTTTTGTTACCTTTACGAGGCGTAATTAAATGTGCGCCGGCGTAGCACGCACCGTGTTTGAGCAGGAACCCCAGGCGTGCCATTAGCCAGATGTGGCCGTGCAGCCCTAATGACGGGGGGACAGAGGCGGGGAGAGGGGAGCCCAGGAGTCCTTCATCACGCCATCCCGAGGTGTCGTGTGGGCTTAATTGCCCCATCGTTTTGTGTGCCGCCTGAGACACCTAGCCTCCCGCATTCATTACGCTGCCTCCCCATGCTCTGTCATCCCGGCAGTGTGCACGGACAGCCAAGGAAGGCGTCATGGGTGGTGTGAGGGAGAGTGCTTTACATATTCACTTTGAATGTCGCACGCTGGTATTTCTGGAGCTACAAAGTATTGTGGAGCACAGCAGTGAGATTGTGAATTTCAATAGGAGTTTATTTTTATTCTAAGTACTTTTTTTTGTGCTTCTGAAGATATCCTGTTGTTGCAGAACGATGCAATTGTGTTTTATGTGTACCTAGATAATAATGGTTCTCCTGTTCAGATGGTGCTTTATGGGATTCCAACATTCTCTGTTGGCTTGTTGACTTGAGAGCCGATGCCTATGTCCTTGACAGAAGGGCCGGCAGAGAGCATACCTGTCATCTCTCTGAGGCTTTGAAAGGGCTCAGGGATCAGGCTGACAAACGCTGACGGATCGGCTCGGATTCGCCCTACGTTTCCTTTCCTGCCTCGCCTGGGATCGTACTAGCGAGTGCGCTCATATTTCCTCCTAAGCCCTTTTCACTTGCAGTATATTAAAGCCTGTCTTTTAATCTCGCCCGCGTGTTTTTCCCCCTTAGTAAGCAGATTCGAGTTGGGAGCTTTAATTAGATGCATTTTGCTCTGGATATGGATGTGTCGGGTGGCCCGCGCAGTCCTGGGAGTGCCGGGTGGAAATGGGTCTACATACCAAACATACGGCGCCCTCGCTGGAAAGCAGGCCCCTTCGTTAGCGAGGAGCTGACGAGCTGCCGCTCATATTAGGGTAATTAACAGTGCCACAGATTGTGGAACAGCTGTGCAATTTAGCACTGTGGCAACACCAGCGAGTCAAGAGAGGCTTTGCAAACAGAGGAAGGCTATGGAGTAGATTCAGAGAGTGAGTCTCCTACAGTGTTTGTCCGCTACTCTACAAAATAACATGGAAAATATGAAATCATAAAATCAATGAAATGTGTTTTGGTGAAAATAAATATCCTTTGTATGCTGCCAACACACAAAACATTTCCTTACACTTTTCGGTACCTCAGTATGCTTATCTTTTAGCTTTGACTTTAAGTTGGGTGTCATCTTTCATCGCTCTTATACATTTTTACATGACGTAATTTGAGGTGGTTTGTAATATAAGTTAGTCATTGGGAGGAGGTTTATCCAAGGTCAATTTAGTGGAAATACCCTTTCAGGGATAGTCTATAGTTGTTCCTCAGTTGTTGTGAAGCGGAGAAATACCGCATGTAAAAAGCCTCCAGACGTTCTCCATGCAATTTCAGTCCCTTTTCATCTTGCTGTTTTTGGCAGTGTCTGGCTTACCCCCGCAAAACCAAATTATATGTGAGAAGTAATTAAAGTGTCCTGCTCTACTTTTTGTTTCTTTTTGATTATAGTTAATGCGTACCATTCCTTCCTCCACTTTTATTTGGCTTGTTTTTTATCCACGCTGATCCGCAACATCTGGTTTTGGGTTTAGCCATAGGGGAGTGGTGAGAGTGCGATGGAAAAAAAATTTCCGTACACATGGAGTTTAAGCTCGAAGGTTTCTCTGTTGATCCCTACCTAATTATTACGAAACAACACAAACATCCTCTGATACTGACAGGAGTTCTCCCTTGTAATATTAATTATTTACAGTGACATTGTTTGGATAGTAGATGACACACTGTGCTGGCTTTTATAATCCCTTTAAGTAAATATATCAAGGCTTTAGTGAGTGTATGTTGGGTTTGTTATGATTTATGCTAAGTGGACCTAAAACTATTTCCTTAAAAAAATTCACTGGTGCTCTTTATGCGCACAGCACTCAGCTGAGCTGTTCCAACGGTAGCCCTTCAGAGCTGAGCCCCTGTTGCCTGCCTCCTCTCTTCCTCTGGCTCAGCTATCAAGTGACAGTGACGCACCCAAGGTTGTCAGCGGGCCATGTCTTGGGCCTGGCTCCCTACTCCTTAAGAGCGAGAGAGAGAGAGAGAGAGGGCACCCTGGGAACTTGTTATATTTCTGCTCAGCACGTCCACTTTGACAGGAGACATTTCCCTGCCCGTATCCTCCAGCCCTCTACCACCCTCAACCTCCACAACTCAGCGAGCGAGCGGGGCATGGCGGCGGCGCAACCATAATAATGTGAGAAATGTCTATCTGCGGTAATACCAGGGGAAGCAGGACGGACAGGAAGGCGGGCTAGTGGGCGGGCGGAGCCCCAACGGGCCTGTCATTTATTTATCTATCTGGAGCATCTTGAGCGGAGAGAGGCAGAGGGGCCGCGGAGAGGCAGGCGGCTGCGAGGTCTCCCACTGCCAGAGGGGGCCGGTCGGCTCATGAGGGATAGGAAATATAATTGGACTCCTCACTCTCGGCTACGCGGAGCGAGTCAGACACGAGTCCCACTCCCCCCTCTCTTCTCTCTCACCCCCGGTGCTCACGGTCACGGCTGAGGAGACGAGGCATGTGTGGCCTTTTCGGCGGCGCGCGGGGACGTCCCCAAACAAGACTTGTCACTTGCGTTTACCTCGGCGTTCATTTGATCGGATGGGATTCTTTCTACGCATTCCATCTTCCCCCGAACCCCCTTGCTCGTACGCTGTGTTTTGGCCTGTGTGGAGGGGAGGCTGGGTGGTTGGAGGGGCTAAGCTCAACTTGGCCGGGGCTGTTTGCGGCTAGCACTGCGGCGGCAGCTTCTGTTGCTGCCCAGCGAGACACATGACATTGCTGTGGGGGACGTGCCACCTGTTTGCGGTGGGGGAGTCGGCAGAACAAGTGTAACTGTCAGACACACAGGGCTAGTTTCCCTCTGTTGGGGCTTGGGGAGTGTGGGCAGTGTTTCCATAGCAGATAGGCCTACACACGCCCTGGCTTTCTCCATGAAGGCCCTGGAAGCATTGCTAAAATAGCGTGAACCCTTAGAGAGAGCGGCGGTAGAATCCGTAAAAAAAAAGAGTAAGCCGGGAGATCTGACGGGTCTCTACGTTTCAAGAGGGGGGAGGGGAACACCGGGGAGGTGGTGTCGGTGGTGCTACACGGAGAACGCTGGAGCCTGCCAGCCCATCTGTTTAGGCTGCTCTAATTGCGTATGAAAGTATTGATCTGTGCAAAGGGGGGAGGGCACTTTACCAGAAGGCCTGACCCCCACTCCACCCACCAACATGCGCTGGCTCCCTGCCAGTGCCCTGTCAATCAGGGGGCGGGTGGCGGCCTGGGCAAGAGCAGAAGAGTCGGGAGGCAGGGGTGCAACAGAGCGTACCAAGTGTCCAATTATACATAGGGGGTTCCAGGGAGGTTTACAGGGGCCAGCTGGGCACTCCTGCTGGGGGCACCTGAGCGAGTCAGTGTCAAAGAATCACGCAACAAAAAGTGGAGATTGTGCTTTAAGCACGCTGGTCTCGACCTTTCCCTCCCCTGCTTCCTCCAACAATAGCTCGGCGCTCCTCGGCTGCCGATGCCTCTAAACAATTCCAGGCAGGGTGGAAGGGCCCTTGTTGTCAGAGAACAACAACAAGAGGAAGCATAAAGAAGACATGCCTGGGAGCCAGTCTCGCCCACCCACCCAACCCTCAGCTCCCCCTCGTCCTGCTGTGCCCAGCTTCACAGCTTTTAACACTTGATTAAATCCCCTTCTCTCTGCTAAAGCTTTTAAGCAGTGGAGAGAGACTGAGAGAGCAGGGGGATAGAGGAGATGAGTCGGGAGGCAGGAGAGGCGGCTGTTGGCTCTGCTGTCAGGCTTGTTCTCAGGGTTTCTTCTCCACTGGCCTGGGTGGATGAGGACAGAGCCTGGAGGATGGAGCTTAGCCTTCCCCGGATGGATTATCCACCTTTTATCACCACAGTCTTTGTTTACAATAGATTTGTTAAGTCCAAACCCGAGATGCCTCTTTGACGATGACAGCGGTGATATGCGGACAGTATAAATGGCTACCCCAATCGGCTTTATTCCCTCTCTACTGAGCAGTGAATGGCACATGGAATCCTTGGGGACTAGACTACTAATCCAAGGACATATTTTATAAATGTATAAATAATAATATATGGATGTTTGGATATAGGTGTACTGCCATTTCTATTTCTGTCAATGCTTCTGGCATTCCAACAGAAGTGACCGTAGCCAGAATGAGTGTTCCCTGAGTATGAATTAGCTTGAGGATCTCTTAAAAAGACAAGAGGCAATTTGTAAATGACACAGCTAATTAAAGGATGGAGTTTATCAGCGTGGCTAGACACCTGGCCGCCTGGGCAGACTTCATTTTTGCAGACCTTTAAAAAGTGGTCGAAACGGTAATAGGCAGGTTTGCTTTATTGACAGGAAATGGCTTTGTTAAAGTGATCTAGTGCTGCAGTAATGAGCTGTTAAATTTTTCCTTTTGCTCTACTCTGCCAGGAATCGATACCCAATAATCTGGGTTAGTATGAAGATACAGGAAGTGAAACCAATTGTCCTATGAATGTGACTCATTGCTTTATCTGGCCATTGAGTTCACTTATACTGTCCCAAAAGACTCCAAAGGAAAACAAAGCTTTTAACAAGCGCTAAGATATTCATCGCTGCCATCACAAGCAGCCTCATAAAAGGGTATTAGTGCTCCAGGGAACATTCCTTGCCCGTTGTTGTTTCTTTCCACATGAATAATTGAAGGGGTTGCATGTAAGACAAAGTTGCATTTACTTGCTTCATTATATTTTAATCTGAAGCAAGCAGTGCTCGGCATAAACTTAGCTCGACAGGCAACTTTTAATGGTCTTCTAGAGTGGTCGCTCGTAAATCTGTTTAGACCATACCAACACATCAAATGTAACCTCCTCCCTAGGCAGTCTATTCTGGAAGGTTTGATGGAGATTGATGCCAGATCAAATGCCTCTACAGGTGCTAGTTGCATTCCAGAGATAATTGCAGATGGCGTTACTAAGGGGATAACCAAGACCACCACAGCTGATTGTAATTATCCTCTCTTCTTTCAAGAGATAGTAAAACTGTATTTTTGGATCGTATCAACAATGCTTATTTAACTGATACTGGTATATGAGCATTATTACACCAGCAGTAGTGGAGGGCTCAGTGGAGTAATTATGAAATGAATGATTGATTATTCATTACACTCACATACGTTTTTTTTGTTTGTGCAAAATCTTTTATCAAAATAGTTCAGATCTTGTCTACGCTTGAAGTCCATTGATTGTCATTCAGCTGTGTGTTGTCGAAAACACCCATAGAGAGCCCATGGTCCCAAGGTCAGCTCACAGTGCGGTATGCTGGTCCCCGGTCACACAGTAAGTGTGAAAGTCTACCCTTAAGCCCTCTCACAAGGTCTCTGCAGTTGTCACTTTGGCAAGAAACTACCCTGCACTGAACTCCCCCGGTAGGTACATGAATGGCCCGACCTCCATCCCCCATAGAGTAAAGCTACAGGTATGTTACACTGACGTGACACCATGTTTATTTATACATGCCAACCGCCTCGTAAGTCACACATCTGGACGACCGGTGACAGGCTGACTCAGAACGCAATGCGCTGCCACAAGAGAGATGTATGGGATGAACATAGCCCAGCCCAGCCCCCTACTCCAACTGCTATTCTGCCCTGTCATAAACCTCCTTCCCTGACATGCCAGGACATAGAACTTGTTATGCAGTCACAACCACAATAAAGACATCCATAAAGTCCTGTGTCCCATTCCAAATATGCTGCGCATGTCTGTGGCAGCGAGGGGCCTTGCTGTAGTTGCTGGGCCACTGTTTTCTGTTGGATTCCCGAGCCCCTACCAAAATAGCTCCACAACACTAAACTGCTCTCACAAGTCACTTTTCATATCAATCAAGCAGTCAACCCTGATACTCTGAACTGTGGTGTCCACAAATCCCTCCGCTACCGTGTTTGGGCGGTGGACTTGGATTCAAATGGCCGTAAACAGCCATCAATATTGCTGAGGCTCGAGGGTGTTGTGACCCTTGGCCCAGCCCTATCCTTTCTCCCCTCTATTTCTGTAGACAGCTGAGTGGTGGAAGTATTTCTGAAGGGGCAGCCTTGGGCACTGGGTGATCTGCCTGGCCAGGCCTCCGGGAGAGGCTTGTGTTTCAGCTGCCAGTAACCCGAGGCACGGTGTCCGCTTCGAAAGTAAATTCCACTTAACGTGCCGCGTCCCTTTCCAACATGGCCGGGGGCTTAGGGGGTCTGAGCCTCCTTTATATAGCGCATACCATGTCTGTTTGTGCTAGGGGTGCTGAGGGCTGTGTTTGTGTGGTGAGGGCAGCGGCGCTTGGCAGGGGTGCCGGCTCCTCCCCCTGCCATTTCAGTTTTCCACTCCCCCCTCCTTGCTCTCCCCTTCTGTCAGACAAGTGGCTGTATTGATCCTCTGAGAGCCTGGCCTACTTTCATACTGGTGGCTGACACATGAGCAGGAGAGCGAGCTGAATTCCTAAATCCCTGGGCCTGGATTCTGCTGCTGTCGCACACCCAACAAGGATGCTGTTACTAAACCCCTCGACATCCCTCCGAAACTGCAGCTCCGTGTGATCCGAGTGGAGAACGCCGCGGAAAGGTCAAAGGGTAGTGGCTGGGGATCGACGTGAGCGCGTTAAGCCCGGTGCCGAGGCCCATGGGGAGTTGAGGGGGTAGGCGGGTGTCATGGCGGCTGGCGTGTGGAGCCGGGACCCCCTGCTGAGCTCCAAGCTCCACGCCAGCCCGGATCTCCCACTTGCTTCGGCACGGCATTCATCTGTGTTGTAGGGGGACGATTCAGACTAAACCTCATGCGATAGGGCCGGGTGAAAATGTGCCTGGGTCACGCGCATTTCCCCAATCATTAAAGACGTGCTTGAAGGAGTAAAGCGCTGTGCTCACCACACAGGCATTATGTGATGTTTGCAGAGGCTTTTTGGAGCTCTATCTACACCCGGCCTCCACTGCGGCGGAAATGCGTGCTGTGTGGGTTGAGGGAAGAGAAAGGGTCACCAAGCTTTTCTACCGCTACATTATTTAAGATCCTAGGTTTCCCTTTTAGCAAATTCTCCAAGTCAAAAGCACAGCGGGGTCTTGTGAGGAGTAAGGAGCCGCTTGTATTGCCCCGAGGTAGGCAATGACTCACCTAGACATTGTTTGAGTGGAAAGAAAAACAAGGTGAACAGGAGGTTTCTATTGAGGGCGGCTTAAAGCCACGCTCCCTTCTAACAAGCTGCAGTGAAGGGTGGTGTGCCAGCCAAGCTAGCCTCCAGCCCTTCCATAGGGCGCTTGTCAGAACGGCCCAGTCAGAGTGATGTGTGCGTGCGTCCCTGTTAGAAACTAGTCCACTGCGGTAAGAGGCTCCAAAGTGGAATTTTGATCCTGCCTGTTTGTTCCTTTTTTCATTGCACACAAGAACTAAAATCCCCAAAGTACCACCCCCCAACCCCAGACCCAGTCCTATCTTACCTGCCCAGGAGGAGGTGCGGATTGGTCAGGGCTGTTTGACGAGCCAATAGGGGCCCCGCGATGCGTGTCTTAAATGGCCGTGGGTCTCTATCTCTGATCTCCGGCGCCATGTGGCCAGGAGAGGCAGCCAGGAGCCGGGGGCCTGGCTGATGGCTATCGGGCCCTGGGAGTAATGAAGAACGGGCCTTGATCTGGCTGGCAGATTACCCTGAGGCCTTATCTCTGACTCCCAGTCCGACATGACTAAGGAAGAGGGGAAGGGAGTAGACGTCGTTAACCCACAGTGGGCTGTGCTGAGCCAGGCCGCCCATGTCCTAATCTTCTTTTTCGAACGTTTCCTTATGCCGGCCTTCTTGTTTATTTACCCCCTCCTCAATCTCTCGCTCTCTCTTATCTCCCCCTCCTCTCCCCCCAGTGCCATGGCTTAGAGCTGGCCTTTATCGCAGTGTGACGGCCGTGCCACGCTGACCACTATCTCAGCCTTTACACTGATAACACTATCGCTGTCTTATCTGTGTTTTCCTCCCACTGCCCTACGCGACACAGACGCAGGGATGTAGCCACACACACACACACACACACACACACACAAACACACACACACACACAACGTATTTTGTCCTCCACCACTCTCATTCAGGTTCACGTTAATTGACTTAAATGGATAGCGATGGCTCAGATGATTTGTCTGTCTGCTTTTATTGTGGCAATTCACAATGTGGCTCATTGCATTAGGCTGCTTTAATGAGAGCCCTGCACGTTGAAATCGTGCCGACTGGATATCCTTGGCTACAGGTTCACTCATTTGTTGATAGGCTCCCATATCACTCTTTCCTAATTCCCCAGGAATTTGCACACATAATCTACTTTAGCTATCCCAGACTGTCGCCTCCTGCCCGTTCTCAAATGTGGTTTTCTTAACCCATTTTTTGTCATTCCTTTTCCCTCATCTTGGTTTTCTCACCAAGCCCTGGGCTGAGACTTTCGTTTTCCACATTGCAGCCCCAAACCCCCCCCCCAAAAAAGTACCCATACACTACACACATCCATACACACACACACCTCTCTGCCCCCTCCAGGTTGCAGCGTAGGGCTGTGAAGGCTGACTTGAAATATGTCGTGTCCGTTTTCCTCATTTCTCCTTATCTGGTTAGCGCTGGCCGTGTGGCGGCCCCCAGGGGCTTTAGGGGGCTCCTGGCACGCTGATTTGTGGCCCTCCCTGGCTGGCTGTCTGCGGCAGGGATCTTTAATGCGATGCGTGCCTCTGCCCTTCTCCCACTGATGAAAGGCGCCTCTGCACTCCCCTGACAGGCTGCTAATTTGTATACTAAACTGACAAGGAGCCTTGATAAGGGCTAGCAACTGCTCCCCAACAGCGGGAGGGAGAGGAGGGAGGGGGGCTGATGGGAAAGGGCTGTAACTGAGACAAGGGGTAATATTTTACACAAAGCTCAAGCCCCCTCTCTGCATTCATTTGCCCGCCGCTGTTGCTAGGGAGAGGGAAGAGCAGGAGTCATCAGTTCCCTTTTTCTCTCACACACGCTGACACACACACACACACACACACACACACACATGGCTGGCTGGGAAAATGGTACTCAGAACCAGACGTCTGCCTGTTCACAGACAAGTCTTTTTTTTTGGTCACTTTCGGAACTCATAATCTTAATTACGCTTTAGGTGAAGCTGAATATGTTATACACATGATATTGATTCCCTTTGTCTCGTTCTTGATTTGGTTCTGATTATGAAATGTGGCTAGCCCCTGACACCTTCTTACTGAACAGTGTGCTATGCTAGCTCCCTGCCTTCTAGCCCTGGCTGCCTGACACAACTAATGGTGTTGAGAAAAATCACCTCAGCTAATGATAAATGACCCCACGAGCGGTCCTAATGTTTCTAGGACTAGAGGAGGGAAAGAAATACCAATGAAGGGGAGTTTATTAATTAGATGTCCCTGTTCGCAGTGTGGGCCTGCCATGCTACGCTAAGCTAGTGTTAGCCGCTGGCTCCTTTAAAAGTAACTAGCACAGAACTAGCTCCTAAGCCAGCCTCTGGCCACGGAGAAAGGAATGCCAAACTTGAAGCGGAGCAGAGGCGTGTGGGGTGAAAGTGTGATTGTACTTGAGGGCTCTGAGTGGGTGCTGATGGAAATGTTTATCAAAGGGCCCAGGCTACTCTGACATGATTGCTACATAAATGGCCGAGGAAATATGGCCTCGGCGGTTTTGGCTAACGTCCCAGCTGTTAACACAAGGAGGCTTGAAAGGCGGTGCGGGGCCTTTGGGTGACAGTGAATGGGAAGAGGGCGGAAGAGGAAGAGGGGCAAAGCGCGGCGGTAGGGGAGGGAGCTGACAGTGATGAAGCGGCGACCGCTGCTGCAAATGAACATGTGTGTTTGTTAGGGGTGGGAGTTTTGGTGGCCAGGGGGGTGGGAGTTTTGGTGGCCAGGGGGGTGGGGTGGGGGGTGGGGGGTGTTGTGTGGGAAGGGCAGGGAGGTACTGTGCCAGGGTAATTAGGCGCTCCCTTGTCCAAGTGCCAGCACGAGAACCCGCCTCCTCTGAGCCTTCCCTTTTGTTCCCCCTCCATTTCACTCGTTCTTTTCCCTCTCTCTCTCTTTCTCTGATGGATTATGACTGAAGCAGGCCGCTGAGGTTTGGTGTTGCGTCACCTCGGAGCGGCCCACCCGCTCAGACGGCAGAGTGGGCCAGACGTTGACACATTCCCCTGTCTGTGTCCCCGGTGCTTCAAACACGACGCCCCACACTCGGCTAGCTTCCTCAGAAAGAGGTGCACCAATGGAGCTTTTGTTTATGTAAAAGACACTGATGGTTCTTTGATGCAGAAACTGTGACCGAATCGTTGAATATCATAGAGAGAATATCATTTTCTTCTCCCTTTGACTGCCCAGTGCCAAGCACACTGCTCGCTCTCGAGGGAAGGATTCCCGGCCGTGTGTGTTTGGTGCTCTCAGCCAACTAGCCCTCTAATGGGGAGCTGTCCTTCAGCGTTCGCATCGGCCACATTACTCCTGTGTGCTGTAATAATAGGCTCAGCCAGGAGGAAGGTCACTAATTAGCCTCCTTTTAATTAACCTTGTTTAGTCGAGACTGCCGAGAGACCTATTTCTCCCAGCTTTATCTGAAACGATGTGCAGCGTGTCCCTACCCCAAATAAACAACCACAGGCTTCAAACCGTTCGTTTTCTACTTTAAGTCATGGCAACTCAGATGTCTTTGTACAAGCGGAGAAAGGGATTTCTTGCCATGTTATGTTCCGTTTTAGTTAGGATTTTGTCTCAGCCCTGTCCTCTAGCCAAGGCTTGTCCTGTTTGGGAAAATATCCCCCCCCAGTTCTAAGAAATGCGGGGCATGCAATTCGAGCTGTTACATCAAAGGTAGGAACCCGCTGCTGATCATTTTCTATAAAGCTCTAGGAAATTGGTCTCTCAGCAGTCTCAACTAAACGAGGTTAATTGAATCGGGATAATTGCTGACCTTCCTGCCTTTGTGAAATCACATCCTTAACTGATCAATGCCTTTCATAAATGCATGCCTCAAGGTCATTTAGCTGATTACCTCTCTCTCCTCCGCCGCCTGCTGCATGTTAATTTGGCGCATTGTGCTCAAATGCGGAGGAAGCCTTATTAGGGCCGCTCACCGAAAATCCCAATTAAGGTAGTCATAAAGTCAGAAAGACTTAACTTTTCAGCTTATTAAGGAAAGCTGTTGTGGACATCCGAAATTGGTAGAGATTTTATTTAGCTTGATATATGTTGACTGCTCTAATAGCAAATTTTTAAAATGCCCTGCAGTAAATATTTAATTTTGTGCAAGCTTGAGGTTTTTTTCTCCCTGCAATTCAGCTATTTTCTGGAGATTTATGCTGCCAATAAGTCACTTGTGTTCTGGGAAGTTGGGGGACTTTTTAAAACAAACAGCAGCGTAATTTCCAATTTGGCATTCCCTAAATCTGGGAATTATGGTGCTGCGGCCAGCTCTTTAGGGAGTTAGCACTCTGTTGGTGGGATTACTGCGCTCACCTCCCTCCCTGTCCCCCCTCTCTTTTCTCCTTTTTCTTTCGCTCCCTCTCTCTGTGCGCCTGGCGGGGCGAGGAAACGGGAGGATTTCACAGCTGCTGTGAGCCAGCCCCGGCTGGGCCCTTTGACCTCCCGTTTGCGTCCCCCCCCCCCCTCCCTTCGTCTCGCTCCCCCTTTATTTTTCTCTCTCTTCTTCTTCTCAGCAGCAGCAGCGACAGCAGCAGCAGCAGCAGCAGCAGCAGCCTCTTTCCTTAGGGAGCTCTTGTGTGGCTCAGAGGAAGTTGAATCATAAAGCATGGCTAATGAATAGAATGGGGAAGGAAAGCTGAGGCCTGCTGACGGCCCTCCAGAGAGAGTGGACCAGGCCGAGGCCGGGCCCCGGGGCCTCAGGCTCAAATAGCAGACAGCCTCCTCAAAGGTCAGGCTTCCTGCGGCCCCGTGCGAGGGCTTTTGGCTCCCAGGCAATATGGTTCGAATTTCCCCCAGTCGTTTTCTTTGCAGAGCACTTCCATTTTCCTGTTTCCTTTAGAAAACCTGGCCTTTGGTTGGCGTTTCCCTTTTGTTTTGCTTCTCCCTCCCTCCCCACCCATCACGTTCTCTTCTTTCTCTTTATCTTCTTTAATGGCAGCCGCAGCTCCCTCCACAGAGAGAGTGTGAAGAATTTGTTATACATGACCTCTGTTCAGCATAGCCACAGGCAGCGCTGTCTGCCAACAGCACAGCCCTGCGAAAAAATGTAAACTTGACCAGCGAAGTGCTGAGGCCCTGAAACAACAGTGGCGTGCCAAATTCAAGGCTCTGTTTTGACATGCCTTTTTAAAGAAGTGCGTTTTGCGAGTTGGCCTTGTAATTGTGGATTATGGGACTGACTCACGCCATGCTGGTGGATACAAAACAGATTGTTAAAACCTAAATATTGGTTGTTGAAATGGCTACAGTCAGTTATAAATAATAAAAACAGCCTGCTACACGTTGAGTCCATTGCCGGGCCTATGAGCAAATCGTGATTATTCCATGCCCCGGTTGATGAACACTGTTGTATAAACAGTTTGTTATTGCCCGCTGGAGGAATGTTATGTCTTCCCCTGCTCCTCGGATAACCGCTCGGGTCCAAACAGTTGTTTTAACAGTCATAGTTGGTTACAACCTGACCCAACAACTTTGTGTTTTCTTGACCCCATGCCACTCGGAGATCTGCCGCGAGCCAGCTCCCGTGTCCGTTTGACAAGCTTCATTTGGCCGAGGCCGTGTTTTCGCGCAGGGCCTCCGGGCCGGTGATTCAAGGGGCTGAGACTTGCTACTGGAGCGTTTAATGTCGTCCAGTGCTAACAAAGAGCCAGTGTAATAGGCTGGGGCTGCCTGGTTCTGGGAGACTGAAGGAGGGCACCGCACGGCCCTCTGCCTCTCCCCCTGCTCCTCCCCCTACTACTCCTCTCCTCTTCGACGGTAAATGTAACAGAACACCTTGAACTGAGCTCATGCTTCCCCCCTGCCCTCCTTCCACTGGACGTCCTATCGGTCCGACAGCTTAGTGGCTGTGGCAGACTGGAGTACCGCTAAGTTATTTTCCCTCTCTGGGTAGTGAATGTACTCCCGTGTCTGTGTTCCACACACAAGCGCTGTTCTGGTTAACACTAGGGAGAGCTCGTCTGGCCAAAGGGCCGACCACGAGGCGCGGCGCGTCCAGTGGCGGAGAATGGACGGTGGGAGCTCTCCGGGAAACACGAGGGCGTCTTCGGAACACTCGAGGAGCACGAGGGAGAAGCCAAGCCGAGCCATCTGTGTTTACAGAGTCCCAGGCCCTGCTCCCTCTTCCCCCCCTCCTCTCGTCTGATTCCTTTGGCTTTACATATGCTCCCTTTGTGCGCTGGGAAACCCAACCGGTGCCAGTTAAGGACAGGCAGAACCAATGGCTGGAACATACGCCTCGCTCGCGCTGCCTCCGCTGACGGCCAGATGAGATGAAGGAGCCCAGAGAGAGACGGTCCATTTTGCACCAGAAGCCCGCGGTCTATAGACTGACATCCCAGGGCAGGGAGGATGTGCTCCGTGTTTTCCTTTGGCATAACATTTTGTCGCCCTCCTTTCTGCACCAGAGCCGGCTGTGGGCGCCCGAGCTCTCGCCGTAGTGTTTAAAAAAAGGGTTCCGTCTGGCTGCTTGGGTGTGTATTTCTGTACAACGTATGGTGTGTTTTTGTTCTGAAAGGGCCGTGCCAGAATCGACACGTACCTCCGAACCAGGGAGGAAAAAGTGAGCGTTGTGTTTAGTCTAGGCATCGCCGCTGTCACTCACTGGTCCGAGACCTTTCTCCACCTCTCCGGTTTATTTAGACAGAATGTTCCTGAAACTCTCCCGGAACAGTCCAGCAAAGTACCCGACACAAACCAAATCCACACTGATTAGGCACTGTAAACCGTGCTAGCAAAAAAAAACAGACCTGCATCAAGCAATTTGCCGCTAATAGTCTTTAGTTAAATAAATGTGGATACAACAGCTTGTTTTAGTCTCATTTTATGCCGAGGTTTGCCACATTGTGTCAGCCTAATTACATTTCAAACAAGATGTGGTTTGTCTGAGACGTTTTGTTGTTGTTGAGAGCACTAGCTTGTGTGTGTGTGTGTGTGTGTGTGTGTGTGTGTGTGTGTGCGCGCGCGCTGTGTGATCCTCCCGAGCCACCGTACTCCCGTTCTCCTCTTCTCTGTGGCACCCTACTGGTCGAGGGCTCTCAGGTGGCACAACAGTGCCCCCTAATGTTCCTCCGTGAGGGCCTAGAAGGAGCAGGGCTGGCAGGTAAAGAAGAGGAGGACAGCCGGTTCCTCTCTGCTGTCGGGGGAGCTGGACTTTGCCTTGCATAATGCCCGTGTCCATATTTGCGGTGGCGTGTAATCTTTATAGTTTGCCTGAGAGGTTTGATATGGATTTGTTCTCTGGCTCTTGGTTTATGAGGTTTACAGAAGATAATGCCGTGTGTGTTTTAGTTGTGGTGTCGCCTTATCTGACCAATCCAAGTCGACACAGTGTATGTATGTAATGAGATCATTAACCCGCGTCTCCTCCATTTGTGTTTTGCAGGTTTCTGATGTAGGATCCGAGAAGCTCTTCTCTCCGACAACACCTAAAGGTAAAAATACAGCCTTTTATATTCCACATGCTTACATACTACATACTTGCATAGCGGTAACCTGGTTAAGCGACTAGTCGATATCGCCCTGCACACACCAGCCAATCCCCACGTAGGCTGAAATCAAAGTGGCTTGTAGCGAGGTCTGCCTGCTGCTACATATGCATCCCTTTCCTCCCGGGGCAGAGTGTGTTTCTGGAGCTCCCACCCAGAGGCTTAGCCTTCCTACATATTGGCTCATTAAAGGGGATTTGGAGTCTCCCTGCCACATGCTCCCACAAATGGGAACGTCCCCTCAGGCCATACAAGCTCACTGACAGCAGGGCCGGCTAGTAATGGACGCCAGAGGGGAAGCTGTCTCTCTGCTCTCTCTGAACCTTCCCCAACCCCCCCAACAATCATAAAAAGGTGTGTGGGTGTGTGTGTGTGTGTGGATGTGCGTGTGTGTGTGCGCGTGTGTCTGTGTGTACGTTTGTCCGTGTGTATGTGTGTGTGTGTGTGTGTTTGTGCATATCTTATATGTTCATATGGCCGGGGCCTGCTCCTGTACAGGGGCTGAATGTTCAGACATGTGTCATGGTGTCATGTCTGGCTGAGGAGACGAGGCTGGAAAGGAGGGGGAGGCGAGCGGCGAGGGAGGGTGTGAGGAGGAGAGCAGGCCGGGCCGGTTGAAAGACAGCAGCATGCCTCCCACGTCCCCCCAGGGCAGGAAGCAGGCCCAGGGAGGAGAGCCATTAGCCCAGGCAGTTTGAAGACTGGGTCAAACGTGGCCATTTTCTATGCGGCCCAGCAGAGGGAGGGGAAGGACGGGGGTGTCATCAGCCCACGATGGACTAAGAAGGCCATGTGACCTAGGCTGCAATATTAAAATGGTGACATTTTGTCGTTCAGCTAGCATTCAGTGACGGGTTGAGATTCAGCAAGACTGTAGTGTAGAGAGTGCGCTGAAGGCCATCAGCCCCTCTCCAGGAAAACAGTGTTTCTCTGGCGGTGGTAATGAGCTGCTGCTGTTGAAGACCCCCCCCCCCCCTGGTTGTCAGACCCCCCCCGCTTGGCTCCAACGCCGCTGTCTCTGCACGTCTAGGCCACTTTCACCGGCATAATGACGGCTAAACACACACACTGGCCTCTGAAAATAACCTCCCTCGCTCCCCAGAGTCGGCACAGACAGAAAAGGGAGACACACCCTATCTTATCCTATCTGGTGGGGACCTGCCTCCGTGGGTAAATCCTGCTAATGTGAGCGCTCCATGCACACAGAGCCGGCCCGGGGATTAAGACTGACGAATTACAGCCAGGCAATCCCATCAGAGGCTCTCGCCTGTTTGTCACAGGGATCACCGGGGGATCCAGGCCTGCCTGTGTGTCTGTTTGCTCCTCTGTGTGTTTTAGTGGGTCTAAGATCCTGTAAGAAGGGCACCAGATTAGGATTAGGGGGGAGGGGGAGGGAAAGCCAGGCGCGACTGCAGGGGGATGAAGTGATTGGAGGATGAGTGAGAAGTTATTATCGCGGCGATGCTGCCGCGAGCCAACCCTCCATCCGACCTCGACAACGTTGTTGATTTGAGCTGTAATGGATTCAAGGACCGTGTTTGCTTTTGGCCTACTGCGATGGTGTGTGTGTGTGGGTGGGTGTGTGTGTGTGTGGGGGTGGGGCTGTGCTGAATGCCTAGCAGCCTGCAGGCTGTTTTGCCATGGTTTAGTATGCAGCGTATGTGTCCCATTACCAGTCTTTCTCTCCGTCCTCAGGGACCAATCCAAAGCCCACTTTTCTCTGATCCTCTGATCACCAGGCCTGTCGAGCAGGGGGCTCCCAGGCGTGCAGACCTGCACACACACACACACACACACACACACATACACACACGCACACACACACACACACACACACACGCCCTCACACACCTTATTAGGCACACATGCATTCGTAATGAGGTGCTGTAGGGATGCTTGGTAAATACATACATCCTTGAAAGCGATAATGAGTGCTTTTACTCTTTTCAACATTGCTGTTCTGTTTTTATTTTAAGGGATATATTTTGTCATCAGGCGTGACATTTGGGTTAAAGACCGTGTTGTGGTTTGGAAGCATTACATGCTTAAAGAAGACACAATATGCATAACATAATAATCACTGAAAGTTAAATACAGCAATTATGCTTGTAAACTGCGATTCGAAGGCAATCTATAGATCCTTACATTGTCTCCCTCGGTTTTGGCTGTTTTTTCAAATTTTCTGTTTATTGTCTTAGCCTAACCAGCAGCCTGGCGAGCTGTCCTATCTGTGCGATGTGAGTGAACAGTTTGCCTAGGCTAGTCTCGAAACGTGGAACTCGACTCGATATGCTACGCTAAAGCAGGGATGTTATCTAACCTCAATCAGCTCCTCTGTGTCTCCTTTGCCAACGTCCTGCAAACGATTGATTTCCTGGGGGTGGGGGTGCTTTACGGCACTGTCCTGTGTGCCACTCCAGATTTGGGGTTGGGGGGGCTCATTGAAAAAGATCAAGTTGCAGTTAGGAGTGGGCCTCCACTGGTTCCTGTGAGGCGCAAGAGTCTAAACGTAGTCGTGGGAGCAGGTAGAGGAGGCCGCCGCAGAGCCAGGATTAACACACCCTGTAGGTAGTCCTGGCCATGGAGGAAGGTGGGAGCTACAGGACTCTGTCCCACCTAGCTACCAGAGGCTAGGCCTCACACACAGGCCCAGGGAAACGTCAGAGGGACACGTTCTTTCCTGGTAGTCTATTTTGGCGTCCTCACCGAGGGCTAACACTGTGGCAGTGCTGGGCCACGCCTATTTTGCCTCTGCCCCGCCAGGCACAACCTGGGTCATCTTGGGATAGGGGAGAAAGATTGGTGGAAAACCCATTTCTGAAGTGGATTTGTGCCCCTTGTAATCCTGATTAATTTTGACCCGTTGTGCTCATTTTAAACAGCGCATTACAGTAAGCGTGAACACAGCACGCTCGGAGCCAAACCAGGAGCTTAGCGGCTTTGTGCGGCTTAGCAGCAGATGGCATTTTAAGCCGGACTTAATAAATTGTTTCCATTAAACTTACCGGCCCACACATACTGGATTAGGCCGGCGTAACAAAGGGGAAAGGAGAGCGAGCAGAAGGGAAAGAATCACAACTGCCACCCCATTTAGCTCCCTCTCCAGGGGCCGCGGTGAAAGGTGGCCATGGGGTCACTGCCAATTTAAAAGCACACTTGATATCATCCAAAATATGTGGTGTCAGACTTTATTTGCCTAATTTAGGCAAAAACTCGACTAATCAGCAAATAAATACATTATAACCTTTGGCTTGTCTAGTTTTAGCCTAGAGATTCATGTTTTTTAAACACTGATCAAGCACTGAATCCCAAGATTGAGATCTATGGGTTTCAACCTTTCTATTCTATGAATCTTTCCGTACATCTACATCTCCCTCTCCTGGGTTCTGGGGAATCAATTCCTCTAGGAGCTAAAGGGTAACCCCCTCCCCCCCCTCTCTATCAGCTCAGGGTTGGCTCTCTCAGCTCTCATTATGTGCTACACCGTCCAGGGTCCCCGTGTCGAATGGCTAATCAAGCCGCCTGTCTGCAGCCCTGCCTCTCAATGGGTGCTGAGTGCCCTTTGTTCCGCGCCGGCCGTTAGCTGCATGTCAATAAGCCCCGGAGTTATGGTCTCCTCCTCTGGCTGCTGGCCAGCCGCCCTGCGCCTCACTCTGCGCTGCAGGTTTCATCATGGCAGTCCTATCTGCATCCAGAAAGGCAGAGGATTGATGGGCAGTAGTGGGTGTGTGTGTGTGTGTGTGTGGGTGTGTGTGTGTGTGTGTACACACGTGCCAGGGCACCTTTGTCTCTTCTCGTCAGAATTGTATGTCTAAACTCTGCGGCTGGCAGTAGTACCGGTGGCCTTTTGCCCGCTCAATAATGAGTGGAGGTTGACCTTTTGACCAGCTATTTAGCTCTCCAAGGCTGCTAAATCATGGCAGAGTGTGGGGCTGAGCGATGCTAGCGCGGGGCGGTGGTGAGTAGACACGGTCTGCCGGCCGGGGGCTTACCCACGCCAGATCAGCAGACGCTCCCAATTAAAAGCAGCTGCCATTGCACCGGCCTCTAAGCCTGGGCAAAGCTCGCGGCAGTACCTGCCTCTCTCCAGAAGGGCTCTCTCTGTCACCTGATGGTGTATATTGGCAGAGCACTGATGGTGGCCCACTGTGGGGGATGGTCGTTTGGCCCGCACAGGAGGCAGGGGAAGATACAGACAGTATGTACTATATGTGCCGTACAGAGGTGTGTACTGGGGCTACCACCTCAGCTGTTATCCAAGCCTCAGCTAAAGCTCATTTGCCTCTCCAATTCAATTTCAATTTGAAGCGGGTGTAAATCCTTCGCAGAATGCCAAAGCCTGTAATATGTTTTCCCAGTGTGTGGTTGCTAGGAAGCAAGTATGTCCTGCTCTGGGAATAAAAAATGCAGTGCATAAGAAAACCAATTTGTTGATTTTTTTTTTTTGCGTTATTAATTATGGGCTTTATTATTGTTCACAGTCATAGGAGAGCTTATGATTTGTTTTTTGAGGAAGCGGCTGATATTAATGCTCCTTTTATTGATAGTACTAATGCTGTTTGTGCAGTCATCCCTGTCTGAGAGATGAAAATAAATAGCAGGAGCATGCCGAAGATAAGACACGTCTTTAATTATTAATTGAGCCATTACTGATAGAGATGGCCTTTTTTGATTTAAAGCAGGAAGCTGGCTTCAGGGAGAGAAAAAGCAATTACAGAATTCCCAGGCTGCAGAGCAACTGCCCATCGTTTCGCCGTGTGCACCAGAGTGGGAAGAAGGAAAAAACCCACCCTGTTAAGTCGCCCTGTTCCATAAATAATTTTAATTCTTCTTCAATATTTATTGCCTTTTAAATTACGATTGCATTTGTTATGTACTATTTATAGTAAGAGGCAGGTTGGTAGGGGCCAATCCACATTACCCACAATCCCCGTTGGCTGCTCTGGACATACAGCTGAAGAGATTTATTTGGTTTATGTTACAATTTAGGAAGTGATGTCAACATGATGTCAAACTGCACTGGGTCGGGCAAGTCATCTTTATTTCAAAGGTTTATTTTGATGACCGAAACTCAAGTGCGTTCAGTTAAATCTTGGCTCTTCTTGCAGAAAACTGAATGGGCCTAATGTGGTTACCAGTATGTCACGCTATCCCTGGATAACAGGCTGTCCCCTTTACAGGAACCCTTAGCTCCCCATTAGAAAAGTGCCTGCTCTGTGAAAGACCTCGCTGGCTATGAAATATTAAGTTAGGCCCTGTCTAGTGTTGCACTGCCTAAGTGGGTATTTGGTGGCAAAGCCTCCGTCCCAGAATATACAGCCTGCTCTAAGTACAGTACAGTCGATCTAATTCCCCCCTTTCTGCCCTTATATGGAAACGTGACACCTGCCAATCATCCTTATCACTCATGCATCAGTGTCAAGTGTGGCTGTGGGTGGTGATAGGCTGAGAAGGGCAGTCCAGAACAGTTGAAAGCTTTGTGATTAGGTTCTTTGTGCGACTCGGTGTCCATCGACTGAATATGGATCTGGCTATTGTGCTGAGGATAAAGGAGTAAAGAGATCGATGACAGCCTGCGCTGGCCACCAAGGATTCTGAGAAGAGGTTGTCCAAACCACGGCGGGTTTTCCGACGGCAGTCCCCCTTGCCTTTACTTTTTTACAGGCGGCGTGAATATTAGAGGTTGATGTAAATCAAGAAATTTGAATAATCAGTGATAGAATAGTCACCCTTACTGACAAACCACCCACAGTGAGAGGTGTTAGGTGAGCCTGTAAGGAACCCTTGACCAACAGTGCGAGTACCGGCCTCTGCCTCCTTCAGCCCTGGGCGCCGCTCAGCTCTGTCTCCCACATGGAGTTCAATAGACAAGCCGTCGAAACCCTTTTTATCTTTTCCGAGCGTGTGACTCCCAGGGCCGTCGCACCCGCCGTGTTTGAGGCGTCGCCGGCAGCTGGCTACGCCTCACGTCGGGAGAGAGCAGATGTGGCTGCCGCCGCCGAAGGCGCCCGTGACCCCTGGGTGACACTTCCTTACACCTCGGCTGACATTTCTATTTGTGCAGCAGCCACGGATGAGCGCATGGCGGGCACGGAGCACGCTCGGTGTGAAAATGAAACTCATTGGTTTGTGCCGGCGAGACAATGCGGTGAGATAGTGTTTAATAAGCCGCGTTTGTTAGCTTTATAGCTCGGCGGACAGAGTTTTTATTGGAGGTGGAATCGCCCTTTGTCCTCAGTAACTAATAACATCTAGAGAGGATAAAGAGTTATAACCCCCACCTAGGACTGAGGTAGCTGCAGAAAGCCCAGCCTCCTCCAACCAACGGAGAGCCGAGTTTCACTGAAAAGGGAGGACATTCTAGAGTAAACCTCTTGCCTTGAGGCGAGCCTTCCAACTTGCCAAGCATTAGCCAGGGATAGCTCGCATGAGCAATTAAAATAGCCGGTACCCAAAATGGAGGACAACTCCTTGGAAACGGCGTCTTAAGTGACGAACTCGTTGGATCTAGGGAGCTCTAAGCAGCCCTCGTCTGATGTCCAACACACTCTTCCCTCCTTCTACCTCAGAGAAGCATCTGTCGGCCGGGGTTCAAAGAGAGAATTTGCATATCTTTCAAGGGAAAAATGTACGTCCCATCTTATCTGTCCTGTCAGGCCTTGAGTTTAAAGCATGTCATCTTGCAAGCTCTTCCTACTACACCCCCCCCCCCACCGTCCCCACCCTCACCACCACCCCCAGCTACAGTTGTTTTGTCAGAAAACAGCGGTGCCTTGTTTTTTTCTCCCGCCTAGCCGTGTTTGTTTGAAGAAGCTCCCAGTAGCTCCCCGCCTGCTGCATTTTTTAAGCTCATCTGTGTCGAGTGTCGCCAGCCAATGTTGTTTGCAGATGAGGCTGTAATGTTCATTGACAAAGCCAGATGGTGGGCGAGTGTGGCCAAACACGCCACTTGGATAATGTACAATCGCTGGCACGGGGAATGGCGGCAGCCTAGATGGATATTACAAACAAGCTTGTAATGGATTTGACGTTTTTGGAAAGCGCCTTGCCTAAGCTTATGAAGATGGGAAAACCATAGCCGGGGACAGGGTGGACGTGAAATGGTTTAGATTCCCGGACGGACAAGGATATCCGCGCATCAATGGAGCATGCCAGACAGATTCCAAGAGCAGAAGCAGGAAGTGCCGGTCCAAATCAAACTGGAATGCGATCACTTCTTTCTAAGACGGTTGGTCCACTTCTTCTGTTTGTACAGAACAGGGCTAGACTTCCCCCTCCCTCTGTCTCCCATGTAGGCCTGTTTGCCTTGGTGTTCCTGTGGGTGCTCTCCCAGAGACACTCTGTCCAGGAGCCAGCCACAGGCCCCAGCTTAGTGCACAGTATGTCTCAGTCACCCAGCACTGTGTACAGTTTGGAGGCTTTGGTGTCGACCCAAGCTGTTAGCCCCCAAACTCAACACATGGTGGAAGTAACAACGAGATCTGCAACCCTGTTCCGGCCCGTATTTCCCCCCACTGGGGAGCGTCATTAATCGCCCCCGTGTTTTGTTAGGAGACAAGCGGTAATTCGTTCAGACGCGGGGGGGCTGAGGAAAATAAAAGGGGAGCATGCACCGTGTGGTCTCGTCCGCTAATCAAGCGGTCATCTGTTCGGCTGTTGTTTTTGGCTTGTAGCGTATTCCCCTCTGCTGCCGGGCTCCGGAACAGGCAGGCCCTCTTACGGCTCCCCCACTCCAATGCTCCCGTTCAGCAGGGCAGGAATAGAACCCACAGGGCTCTCTGTTGGCTTAGTAACCCTGCTGCTGACACAGGAGGGCGGCAAGCCCCTCCGCTGGTTGTTTCAGGAGGGGGACATAGCAGAGAGCAGAGCCTGAGTGCCACCCGTGGTGAGGTGTGTGTGTGTGTGTGTGTGTGTGTGTGTGTGTGTGTGTGTGTGTGTGTGTGTGTGTTGATCCATAAATCTGTAACCCTCCAGGAACTCCTAACCTTGATTTACTGGGGCCTGTAATAAATGTTAAATTAAGTTTGTTAGTAGTGTGTGTTTTGCTTTACATAACATGGCAGAAACGTAAATAACTTTTTATACCGTACTATTTGCTGTACGTTACATCTGATCTCAACTGCTAAATAGTAATAATAGGTCAAATACATTTGGGGTTTGGGGAAGCACAGCTATTGTGAGTGTCAGTGTCTGTTGTGAATGCTAGTTTCTGCTGATGGCCTACTAAGCTGACGGTAAAGGCAGCGTGCCACAGAGCCCCTGAGCGTCTTATCTGCTCCAGCACTCTGCATTAGCCTCCTAACCCTAGCGTAACATCGGGCTAATCCAGGAGCAGGTGCAGCCCAAACTGAGGCTCGAGCCACAGGGCCCTGGGAGAGAACGGGCCATCTGCGCCTCCACCTCTCGCTAAAAGTACTCCCAAGAAGTGTGACACTCTCAACGCTTAGACTTTAGCTGCGCCCTGCGGGCAGTCTCAGCCTCCAGGGAAGGGGGGGGGGGCTCGAGCGAATTGACATCCGAGACACTGATGAATTCGTGAAACAGAACCCACTTTTAGAATTTTGGTTTTGATTGTTTTTGGTTGGCCTCGATGTTCTCTCCCATCCCCGACGCTGTTTGTTATGCAGGGGCGGACGTGTTGGGGGGGGTAGGGGTGGGGGGAAGCCACCTTTAAAATATCAAAGTGGTTTGTGTTTGCCGTCGGCCCTGCCGCTGTGATAGCGCTCCAGATCCCCGTGTTTGTTCCCCCTTCCAGCCGCCTCATCTCCTAAGTAATTCGCTTGGTTTTTCCAGTCCAATTTCTCCCTGCCGCTGTCACATTGTCTTCACACTCAAAACGAATCAATTCGTCAGCACTCTTCAAGTGTTGGAGTGAAATGCTGCAGCTCATATCAGCCTGAAACTCCCAGGCATTGTTAATGTTCCCTGTCCACTCTGGCGCTAGGAGGCTTAGCCCGGATTGCCTAGCCCCATCTAGGCTGTGTGTGTGTGTGTGTGTGTGTGTGTGTGTGTGTGTGTGTGTGTGTCAGCGACTCACAGGGGACTGGAGGGGATGAGAGAAGACAGAGGTCTGTTTCGGCAGGCAGCCCACAGCCGGCCCGTAGGTCAGGCGCTGGGGCCTTGTCTCCATTAGTTTTCCTGACATGGCTTCCTGCCCTCTGCTCCCTCTCTCCTCTCCTCCGCCCTATTAACTCCCCTCTCCAGCGCCCGTAGTGTGTGCGTGGCTCTGGGTCCTTCCCCCCCCCTCTCTTTCTCTCTCTCTCTCCTCATGGCGGCTTTCTAATCAAGAATGATGGATTGGGTGTTAGGAGGCGCAGGGAATGTTTGCCAACCCGATACACCCGTCTGATTCCCGGCCCCGCTTCCTCATGGTTGTTGGAAGCCATAGGGGTGGATTCCGTAACCCACGGCGTTGTCGAGGGCGGCTTTTGTGTGTTTGTCCAGCTAAGCTCTGCATGAGAGCCCTTCCAAACACCTGAAGCTGAGACACTCTTAAGTGTGTCATCGGCCCCACAGAAGTTCACCCCCACCCCCTCAAAAGAAATGTCTCACCTGGAAATGATTTAGAGCTACACTAGCCTAAAAAAAGCTAGTAGCTGTAACCAGAGCAGCAAAATGAGCTCCCGGCCTAGTCTTTAACAGCTGGTCCGTCTCCATCTGTAAGTCTAATTACCCAGCGCCCCCCAGGAGCAGCTTAGCCGCGGTCACACTTAGTCCGGGAGCTTCCTATAGGACAGGCATTGATTACATCAGTTTGTCTATCTGGACGGGACAGCTTGTCTCCTCAGGGGGGATCATGTATGAAACCCAACCCCGGGGCACTTGAAGGCACACTGGGGTGCTATCTTTAGAGACACGGCCCACTGAGGATTTTGGCCACCCCCCTCCTCTCCTCATGTCACACAAGACAGCTCCTGCTCCCTAAAGTGGTTGCCAATGCTAGTGTTTCACTTTAGTGACTCAAAGAGTGGGGGGCATTTATTGTATATATTCGTCATAAATTTTGTTTGATAAACTTGCCATACTGCACCTCTATTTGACCAGGTGCTTTCTGTGCACAAACCTGACTATTATTTAAAGGTTCTTTCTGTGACTCCCTTCTTTGTGGAGTGCAAGTTTTACCAAAAAGACCAAACTACCGTGTTATACTTTTGACAGATCCGTGGTCTGTGTGGAATGCATTTGCTGGAGATGAACCACTGAAACGCTGTAATGGCTGTAGCAGTAGCTTTGATCACAGCGGCGTGGAGCAGGGGGCTGGGCCTCCGTGACAGAGAGATGTGGCCGTTGATGGACGGTCTAGCTCTGGCGCTCCTCACGGAGGAATACTTGTGTCTGGTCGTCACCACTCCACAGACCGTAGTGTTGTGGTGAAGCCTGGTGTTTCTGTTGTTTTTGCTGTGTTGTCAGGCTTTCCTTGTAAAACTCAGGAGGGCGGCATGTAAATTGTGACCTGACACCAGTCATATATCAGTAGGAAAACGTATATTTGTAAAAGAAAAACGCTGGAAGAAACCCGACCTGGGTGAAGGGAGTGTTTTCCCTAACCCTTCACAGTGGTGAATGGCAATGGCTGCCTAATGTCGAAACAGTTAAGGGACTATGACCAACGGTGAAGAGCTGTCAACCGCCAATTGTTGCCGTGGGTTTGGGGTGGAGGGTGGTGCTGGAATCTCCGATCCTTCCTACGAAACAGAGGAGGAAAAAGGAGGAAGAAAAATACGGGCTCTTTCAGCCAACTGCCAAACCACTTGGGATCTGTTGAAGGATCCTCACTCAGCCGTTTCCCTTCCATTGAGAAGTAATCAGTTAGACACTGAAAGACAATATGGAGTCCACTTAGAGCCATGCGGGTTCCTGGCAGGTTCCTCCGTAAACAAGCTCCGTTTACATTTCTGCCTGAGGCTTCCCGTGCCATTCTGCTGAGGCTTTCAGGTGATCTGCCCCCTCCTTTTTCTCCCTCTCTCTTCCCCTTTTCTTTCTTTGCCCTGTTTCCCTCCCATTCTCCATGTCAAAGCAGCTGGTGAGCTCTAATAGTGGATGCTTCCCTGCAGGGCCACAAAGCGGCATTGTTGCGAGGGTGAATGGCATTAGGCAGGCCTCTATAAAGCCGACACGCTGCTAAAGAAGGACAGCCCTGACTGAGCTCCGCCGCGGCCCTGTAGGGATACCCCATAAAGGTCTTCGAGGTAAGGGAAAGGCAGGGTGAGGAATGGGGGGGGCCGGGGGGGGGAAGCCTGGGGCCCTTTATTAGAAGTGGCAGGCGTTGTCTCCAGTCATCTAGATAATTGCACCACCGCGCTCTCGCTCCTGTAATCAATCGAGACAGCTGCCGCCGCTGCGTTCGAGTCCAGCGGGCCGGCGTGTCGCGCTAATTAATGGAATGATAAGGCTGGCGGGCGCTGCGCCGCGCAAATCACTCCACAGGCAACCCTCTCTCTCTGCCCGCAGAAATTCACCCTTGAAGTTCAGAGTGGCCCCTCCTCTGCCTGGCTGTTGGCTGTCCGTCGACAGCAGCCTAGGGGCTTGCGTTTTGGTAGGGAGGGGTCAAGGGTCGGCTCGGGGTCAACGACTGCAAAAGAGGTCACATTCCTGACTGGCAGGGTGGGCTGTGTCAGAGGGGCCATTAGACTTGAGCTTTGTGTCCAAAGCTGTAAGATGTCCGTGCTTTTCTTCAGGGAAGCGCAGTGGCACTGACCTCAATCGACCTGCGGCTGTTCATAAAAAAAAACCTAGGCTCCCTATAGAACTCTTAGACAAAGCTTAGCTCCATCAAGGATGGTGTGTGTGTGTGTGTGTGTGTGTGTGTGTGTGTGTGTGTGTGTGTGTGTGTGTGTGTGTGTGTGTGTCCTGCCTCTCTCCCCACCCCCGTGCCCCAAGGTTAATGATAGTTTAGCAGGGCCTTTTGGAAAACCACTGGAGCATACATGACCAGATTTGGCCAGTCAGCATCCACACTTCTCTCTGTCTGCTGATGGAAACATGTACACACATGTACACACACACACACACACGCACACACACACACACACACACACACAACAATGGCCTGTGCCATTAGAGAGGGGTGGCATATGCCTGCTGTGCCATATGGCCGGGGCTTGAATCCAGGCCCAGAACGCGGCAGCACTGATTCACGGCTGCCGCGGCTGCCAAGGTTCTGAAATTCACATTAGGTTCTCCCTCGATTTATGCGGGGGCTCTGACAGCGAACGTGTTAAAGCTTAACACCCGTCCCATTCCACTGCCATCCACTCCTTTTGTCAGCTGCGACAGAGAGGGAACTAATTGAAACGCGCCAGCTGTCACCTCTCTCCAGCTCTATCTTGGCCGTCTCTCCCAGTCCCTTCTCGCGTTACCGATGCACAGCCATTTGCAAAAGCGTAGCGCTGGCCTTCTTTCGCAGCGAGCTCCGAGACACTAAAGGCAGATTAGCCTGTGTGTGTGGGGTGGGGGGGGGGGGGGGTTAGCAGCAGTCGCATAACGGCCTGTCATTTCGTTATTGGCTGGGCGATTTCCCGCGACTCGGACCCACTGTTCATCCTCGACAATCGTTTTCCGATGAACTCAGCCTGCCTGTTCTTGACATAATACACGGTCCCTCCCCGGCGGCAAGGGGTGCTAGTGGCCAGGAAGGCGGTTTTCCTGAGCCCCGTCCGGATCTGTTTTAGTCATCAACCGCAGTCACTCAGTCGTGAGCTAGACCTTGGCCCTGCTCTCCGTGGAGAGGTACAAAGCCCCTTACCCTGTGAACTCAACCAGAGAGAACAACCACTTTTTCCTGTCTGCCAGAGCCAAGCTGGGAGCCCGATCAAGGCGCGGAGTGTTAACATATACCTTCAGTGTCCTATAACATCCAGGAGACATCGTCCAGGAGTCCCTTTTATGTATTTATTCATCTTTTCATACGTGCCCCTTCATACGTTTGTGCGTGTCCCTGACTGTTTAAGGGAAACATCGTTTGCCTAGTAAATGAGCACACCGGCCCTGGCCCTGACCTCCCTGTCGTGGCTAGAATTTACCTACCCTCACATCTATTCTGAAAAACACATTTGCATACAGGGACTTTTTCCGCCAGTTGTGTACACTGGTGTCGGTGACTGTGGTGGGTGGGCCATTTTTGCAATACTCCCATTTGCATGTGCCACACAGATCTGCTGACGGTTTACGTTGTACACAAAATGAGACCAGAGCCTCTGGATTCCATATGTCATCGGATGCCAGGCCAGGTGGCCGACGGCATGCCCGACTTAAGTTGGTACAATGCTTTCATTCTCTATGGGTTGGCGACTCGCCCAAGATTTGGGTAACCGCAAAGCCAAGGTATTCCCAGTAGGAAAATGAAGCATTTTACGACATATAACCTCCACAAACTTTTCACGTTTCATTGAAACCCAACCGCTGGCTTTGTCATTTGAACATGGCCAGCACGGTGAGCTTTTACGTGTAAAACGTTCATGCACCATTACAAAGCTGTCGGCCTTTGACTGTGGCCCATGGCCAGGGAGCACCTTATCCTTTACTGATGGATCGACAGGCTGTCCCCTACCCAGGGCGGTTCTGAGCCGTGCCGGGCCGGGCCATCTGGCATTGTGACCATACGCCAGCACTCCAGATGTTCCACGGGGACAGCCGGGGGTCAGGTGTGAAGGGTATCCCAAACGAGGACAGCTGTGGTGCGACAAAGGGGTCACGCCGCGGCATTCCCTGTTGGACGCCTGGTATCCATATGGTGTGTATCTATCCCTCCGTTCATCCCTCTCTCCGAGGCACGTGTGTCCAGGTCTAGGCCTAAATCCCCTGTGTGAACAGGGGCCAAAGAAACCCCACTAAGACGATCAATACTCAGCTGAAATGTCATCTGGTAAATAGCCGGGTCAATACCGCCCCCAGCCACCAGCCACCACCTCCCCAGAGAACACCCCGTCCCTCTGGGCCACTCAGCGAGCTTACAAAGCTGCCCCCCTTAACTCCGTCCTCCATCTGCTCAGGTTCGCGTGACTGCTCTTTTTTGTTGTTGTTCGTTTGGTAGAGAGTCTTGTTTTACCACTTGTTTTGCATGGCTACCTATGATGTCGGTGAGTGTGTATGGCCTGTGTGTGCTGGAGCCCTCCCTTCACTGCTTCACACTGTGTTCCGTGGCCTGAGGTAAACAGAAAAGTCATAGCGCTTACCCCGACAGTCTGTCACAAACAGTGGAGCTCGGCTTAACATTCTGCAGAGAGGGGGAGTTCTTTTTGGAGTGTTTTTTTTTTGTGTTATAGCCCTGTGGTGAAAAGTGTCAGCAATGAATTCTTGCCACTTGGTTTTTGGCGGCTGTGTTTGTTTACACGGAGTTGCACTACAACAAAACAGAAATATTTTTGAAAGTATCTGCTAATTCACAGATGTTATCATAATGTTTTTCTCAAGCAGTTACGTAGTTGATTGTGGTGTCGTCTTGATGATGAAAAGGCTTGATTGATAACTTCTTTAGACATCACATTAATAGGATCCTGAGAGACAGACATGAAGCAGTCTTAACATTTAGCTCAGGGCTAACCTGGGAGACGTGACTCAACAGTCTTTGAAGTTGGGAATGCACCTTGAAAATGGTGCCTATCTCCGTGAGCTTTGTGAGTGTGTGCACTAGTCTGATAGCAGCCCAGCCAACGGGGGGATTTTTAATGAGAAAAGGCTCTTGCCTCCTCCATTCCACCCCATTAGAATCATCATTAAGATAAGCCAGCCCTTCTGTAGCCTATCACAGGCCGGGCCTCCTACTGGCTTTGGCAAGGCTCCAATCGCGTCGCATCACTTCCTCTTTCACCATTGTGTCTGAGAGGCTAGGTTGCCACGGCAACGTCCGCGCTAGGTGACATTTTGACCAAGGATATTTGCTTCTCTCTGAGACAAGTCCCCCCATGACTTCAATCCTTATTCCAGACACTCGTAAAGCCTCATATATAGTACATATATGCTCGCCCCTCCAAATTCATTCGAAGATGGCCTGTCCTAATTCTTCTGCCAACTCAAAGGGCGGGGACACCGTTTCAGATCTCGGTGATACATTTTACCGACCTTTTATGGGTGTTAATATCCTTGAAAGATTAAGCAGCGTGTTAATAAGGGCTGGCTATTCCATTAGCTAGCTGCCTGTGTGAGTGTGGAGCTGAGGCGGTCTGAAGGCCGCTGCAGGCTTTCCCCCTCCCTGTCTCTCCTCGACGTGTGCTGTGCCCATGGAGCTGTTTTAATTGAGAGTCTAGTAAGCCTTCACAGTGAACTCCTGCTGCATCCCGGGCATAGATTAAGACTGCTTTAAGAGCCCCCCACCCCGGCCTCTCTCTCTCTCTGTCTATCTGTCTTTCACTCCCCGGCCTCTCTCTCTCTCTGTCTATCTGTCTTTCACTCCCCGGGCTCTCTTCCTCGCCTGTTCTCTTCTCTTCTTACAAGATGTTACAACCCGAAAAGGGATTCTGCTGTACCACTGGGTCCTTTGATCCTTCACCACCTTACGTCTTTATCTCTCAGCCGTTGTGTGTTTCTTTTTTTTGACTGCCCTTTAATCAAACTTCAGAGATACTCATGTCCTCCGTGTTCTGTGGGATTGAGGGCAGGTTGAGATGGCCCCGTAGGCGCGGTAAGCCCGGTAAGCGGAACACGTGACTGCTCTCTAGACTCGCCACCAGCCAAAGTGTTCAGTGTTCGGTGTCGTTTTCCCCGTTGCTTTAATCTCTCGAGTCGGGTCGTTAAATTGCGTCGCTCGGAGCGTCGCTATTTGGCGACGGTTCGCTGTGAGTGGCCCCTTTCTGGCAAAGGAGTCCTGATGAATTGGCTGAGATGTAGAGGTGAGGTGTAAAGCACTTGGGTACCCGGTGACTGCGTTCCAAAGGCCCAGGAATGATCCAGGACACAAGGGAGGGGCGGGGGGGGGGGGGGGGGGGGCACAAAGGCCACGCTAAGGGGCCGGGGTCTCGTGACAACCCACAAAAGCCCCAAAATTATTTCATGCCACATTTTGTG
>JAVQIZ010026475.1:0-17291 GCA_036023535.2 Galaxias brevipinnis | reverse complement strand
AGTGTTTTTGCTTGGATCATGAACATGTCATTTCAGCCTGAAGCCTTTGTTTGGGTAGTTAATATGATGAACAACAGGCTACTTGTATTGACTGTGCCGCGACAGCAAGCTTAGAGGTGCTGGTGTTCTCCCAGCTATGGTTTGTGTTCCGTCCACAGATTATGAGCAGTGTCAGTGTCCTTAATCAACAGACTTAAAGAAACATTTGCCTTGAGACAGAAGATAAAAATGTGATTTATTGTAAAAAGATTAAGACAAATAAAGATCCTTTCTCAAATATTGGTCTCCCTACTGTTTAGTAATACTGATATAGTATGCGCTAAATCTTGAATTTTGGATGGGTCTGGTAATATTTAAAACAATTTAATCCCATTCTTAATAGAGTATTATATTTGATAGCTTTTGAAAAGTGTATTGTAAAGTACGGTCCACAACTAAAGATCAAGTGATCAGCCCTCAGTGAAGTGGAATTTAAATAGCATTATGAACCAGCTCGGCAACTTCAATATGAACAAGATAGCTGAACAACCATCACAGAGAATAACCAGCACTCTAATAATGTGCTTTATTTTTAGAATAGCAGATCCTAGCAGTCAGGCACAGTTATTGTGAAAAGGGCTTTAGAGGATATCTTTGTGAGCTCACTTTATGAGAGCACATAGTAATCATACATGTATTAACAAGTAAAACGTTTACATTCCATAGCAGAGCCTGTTTTATATAGCATACATAAAATAAATGACCATGTTATGATCCAGAGTTTCATCAAATCATTGGCAACACAATGACACGCAAGAGGCAGATGGGTATTTTTCACTGCTTTTATTCACTGATTAAAAGAAGAAGCATTCATTCAACATTGATTCAAATCAACATTCGGCTGGTTTGTACCCCATTATATATTTGTCAGTTAGGGGTTTACATGTTGGGTTCATTCTTTTTCTAACACAGAACCTCAGATCGCCTCTATAATCAATAAAATCTGCCCTGGGCTCGCTGGTGTTCTCTTCCACCCGCACCAGTGGCTTCACCTGTTAACAGATGGACTTATAAAACTCACTGCAATGTGCCCACTGGAGACACAGAGGAACACAGCGGTCAGAATATTAAACATTTAAGATGGTAAAACCATTTCAGCAAAAACAACATCTCTTCGTTACAAACGTCGTTTTGTTACACTTCACGTTCATAAATTGAACCTGGACATGAGTTGCATAAGAGTATACACTGTGTTGAGAACTATACAAATATGCACTGTGAGAGTATATATTGTTTTTTTTTCTTATCCTCTAGATTTTTTTTAAAGACGCAGCCGGGCGCTGTTAGCACTGCTTGTGCCCCTTGGTGGCCACTACTAGTATGTCTTCTGTTATTGCAAACTGTCCTGATTTTAAACAAATGCACAACATTCGTACCACGTTAAAACTGGGGCCATCTAGCCAGTCTCACAGAGACTATGTCTGAGCCCGCGGTCGCCGCTGTCACTGAGGTGGCTTCCGGAGAATCGAGATCTTAAAACAAAATAAGAGTAGCAATAATAATCATAAGGCCAAGTATCTTTGCAAGTTCTTACGTTTTTCTATTTGTGTGACAGTAAAAAAAAACAAAAAAAAACAAAAACCTAAACAATACCAAAGTGAAAAAATGAGCCACTGTATTATATGCATTCCCCTTGCATAGTTGTGAGACTGCACTGGTCTGCAGGCCAGTCAGGTCAAAAGGTTTGGCTCTCTGTTGCCCAGCAGCAGATGAGGGAGAGGTGCGGCACAGAGCAGGACACCACTAACAAAGGTTAACAGATCCTCTCCAAAACCAACACACTTTCATTTAGCTTTGACTTGGGCCTAATCGGCAAACATCTATGATTGAGAGCAAAGACACCTGCAATACAGTATTGTCATGGTGTGCTCCACAACAAGTCAAAGTCAACTTCAAAACCATTGGATAACAAGCTACAGTTGGGATTCTGTCCAAGTTAGCTGGGTTGTACCCAGGTACTGTTGTGCCATTCACCCTCCCTCTCTTTAGAACAGTGGTTTGTTCGATGTCTCATCACTTCTGGCGTAATCCACACACACTCAGGAAGAACATTCTATCTGAACTGTTTAGGAAGGTGAAACTGCCTCTTGTTTGTCAAACTTCCCCTTGCTTTACTGGCATGACCAGCAGCTTTAGTAGTGCTAGGTTAGTCATCACTACTTAATCTTTAGGCATTAGATAGACCCCAGAGAATACATTACCCAGCTCTGGTTAGGCCTCCTCTCTGAGATTAACTACACTTCCCAGCTTTGGCTCTACCGGTTCTCAGAGGTGAACTACAGTAACCATTGTTCCACAGTTGAAACCCCACTTTCCTTTACATTCCTGGTGCTCCTCTGCAGAGGTTTCGATTGTGAATGCATATAAAGTGACCCAAAATAAAACACAAAATCATACAGAAAACAGGGGAGATCCAACTGCATTGTGTTATCAATATAGCCAGCTGGTCTCTTTCTTCTGGAGTGCAACATTAAATCGACCTGCCTGCTTGGCTCACTTTGTATGTCTATGCATGGTTGGGCAAGTCATTGACAAGGCTTCATTCACGTCACTTTTACTTGGCCGCCCACTGAACAAAAGCCTTTCCTTACTGTCCACAACAGACCAGCTGGCTCCCTACATACTGGATCCCTGAAAACAACAACAAGAACCAAGAGAGTAAAAAAATACGTTCTTTTTCATACAGATGATTTGGCCTTTATTTTCTCGGTTTGTTGTCGTTCCCCGGCTGAGCGCACAGTGGAATTTTCCGGAATGTTCCTAGCAGGTCTCTAGCAGCGGTACGGAGACAAACCGGGTCAGACTGGACTTCAAATCCTCCCAAAACTACGTGCAGCGCGTTTTGCTGTAGCCTGCCTGAGATGCCAGGGAGGCAGGGTTTGGACTTCAGTGGGCTTGTGACTGGCTCACTCTGACCATAAAAGCACAACTCTAAAACAGTATTTGAAAGAATTTGATAAGCTTAGACCGAGGTATAGTCTTAGATAGAATCCATCTCTTCCTTCTCCATTCATTTTACATTCACTCACTTCTCACAGTGAAACAGGTGCATGGATGAGAGAGACAGAGAAGAATCTACTGTTGGTGGTCAGATAACACGCCATAGCAGAGGAAACCCACAGTCCAACTGTAAAGCTCCCTATGGCAAGGAACCCTCCTACTACTCAACTGAACCAAACTGCAGAGCGGAGCGGTCCTAGTTGTTACACAATGGCCTACATTGGAAGCAGGAACTATGTCGGAAAATAGAATGTGAGAAGAAATGGTCTGGACCAACAGTTTGGTTCAGTTCAGCTCCACGGTGTGAATGAGAGCGTGTGTATATATATATATATATATATATATATATACTCTATTTAGAAGCATTTATTGAAGAAGAGTAGTCCTACTACAACAGCTAAGGAATACGAGAGTTGTACTTGTTGGCTGGTCTGCCTTTGGCATGCCTTCTGCCAGTGTGAATGTGGGCACTTCAGAATGTTTTCGCTTGTTTGTTCACATTGTGGTCTTTGGCAGCTGACGCAAAGCTTAAAATCCAGTGACTGTGAGTAAAAAGATTCCTCTATTCGTTGATACATATATTGTTACTCCTGAGCTATTTGTTACTCCTCTTTCTCCTTCTCTGAACTGATAGAACCCTGAGAACGACTGTTTCCTGTTCCTGTTACCAGCTGCTGCAGAACTGTTTGACTTCACCGCAAACACACACAAGCATAAACACTCTCTTGCCTAAGATGGATGCGCTTCTGTAACCATACACACAACCCTTCCACCCCCCCATCCCCACCATACACACATACACACACACACACTGTAACACATGAAACAGGCACACACCAAGAGACAAACCACACTAGCACTCTAAGATATATGCAATGCTTCTGTAACAGTAGTTTTTAATTCTGCTGTCCGACTCAAACACTTCTACTGAAAACAATCACAACAACAAGAGCGGACGTTTGAAATAATCGGAGCTCCAGAAGGTTTAGGCACGGTATAAAAGTATGGGGATGCTCCCACATGACAACCGACTGGTAACGTTTCCCCTGACCTCTCCTATCCTCCCCTTCAGGGCTAGATAGAGTGAAACTTGTGAAACAGAGCTAAACTAGTGAAATATAGAACTCTATTGTCTGTGCGCTCCTTTTTGGTGTGTGTTGGTATTAAAAATATATAGGAATTTGAAATAAACACATAACAATAAACCGTCTCCCCATCGCCATGTCTATATTAACATTGTAGTTCCTCTCTAGTTTATTCCAGAGAAACATCCGGAAACCGTAAACTTAAGGGCCAGACTTCTATATACAGTAGGACACGGTGACCCACTGACAATACAGGGGATCTTGCTGTAAATGAAGTGAAGGTAAGCAAACAAAATGGCCCCTCCCCCTCGTTCTGGTCATGGGATTAGAACTATTTAAAAACCTTAAACTACAGCAAGTGGAGCCATATCAAACTATACCACTACTTTACATCCATTAGGAACGCCACGAGCGTCTGATGGTAAAGTGCCATTGATATCTCAAAAATAAAACTAAGAGGTACCAAAAAGGACCTTGAGCTTTCCAACAGTCATTAGGCACCCCAAGAAAATCCCTGGTCTCTGTCCATTCCATCATCTAAGTGGCTACTAAGGTATTCTAGTTCCATCCCCTTCGCTGGGGATCTAACCTGTTCTGGAGCCTCACCACGCCATGAAAGGGTAAGGAGAAGTTAACAGAAAGAAGTGTACATGTGAGGGAAAGGATAGCCTGTAGTCTGGGTATCAGACCTTATAAAAAGTTGCTAGCTTAGCGAGCTCCCTCCACAATACATTCTATAGTCTCCCTTTGACTCATTTACCTCAACGTCCAGCAGCGTACATGGGAAGATTTCAAAACGTCTATTGAGAAAAAGAGCGGTTTGGAACAAGGGGGTGTGGGAGAAGTAAACCAACAACCAGTAGCGTGCATTGTGTTGGAAGGGCCCCTCATCTTGTATGTGTGTGGACCCACACAAAACCTGGACACACAGGTCCCCAATCAGCGTTCAGAGGAAACTTGTACCAAAGTGCATTTATCCTGAGATATGGAACCTAGACAAAGAGGCACAGCCTCCTACTTGTTCTCAGCAGGCAAAACACTGCAGTATGGACCACTTGAACTACATATCCACTAGGAAAAACAGAAACACGCCTCCGGTAACAACGTATTCCCTTATACATACATGTGTGCAAGGAGGAACCTGATCTTGTCAAACTTCTTTCCACTTTTTTCTTCAACCTTAATCTTTAAAAACAAATGTACGACTAGGTTCGCTTACCCCTGCTAGGGGGATATAAACAAGATGGCAAGATATACAACAATTGAATGATTGAATCCAGAAAAAAAGGGGCGTTTCCAAGGCAACTGTGACTACAAAAAAAGGATATAATATTTTTTTTTCAATTGACACACTAGTTGATTGTTTCTTTCACGCTCTTTTATCAACATAATTTTCCTCTCTGTTGTCACAACCATCTTGGCCATTTGGTCTTCCTGTCCGAGATGGAGGGAGAGGATTACAAAGCGTGAGCCAACAGTGAAGCACATTAGACCAATATATAACTTTTAAAATCATTGATTTGGAGAAAGATAAAAGAGAATGGCGGCGCTCAAACAGCTTTTTCCAAAGAGGAAGTTGTCAACGCCGTGGCCTCAGTAGATCACCCTCTAGGTGCGTGTTATACTGGCTGCCCCACGGTACACAGGGACTGGAATGTCTCTCAAGAACGCTGTGAGAGCGGCATCCCCTTCACACCTCCATCAACAGCTTAGGCTATGTGTCTAGTTCACCCTTTCCTCCGTGTTACTCCTCAATGACCACTACTGTATGTGAATTTAAAGGTTCCATGTCAACCAGAGCAATAATTGTCTTTGAAACACACAAGATCTACAAGACTGAGGTGCAGAGCATAGTGGAGTGGACAGTAGCTGACAGAACGCCTACAGCCCCATCCCTTGGTCGGAAGACTGGGCTCCCTAGCGAGTGAACAAGTGAATAGGTATAAAGGAAACCCCTCTTAGCAAATAAAGCCATGGTGGACTATAGGTCAGGATGGTGTTAGTTTACAGGCAAACTCAGCACTCATTCACAGACAAGACAAGACAAACATAAAGCAAAAAAGAAAAAGAAATTCTAGTTATTCCACTTTAGCAAAAAGCCCTGTAAATCCCCTCCCTCCCCATCCCCCACCCCCAACCCGTTCCCTGTCCACCAGTCACTCAGTAAGCTACTAAACAAATACCTCTTACTATACTCTTCTAGTGGTGAGCAGGATATATAGATATATATATATAGATATAGAACCGATACCGGTCATCAACACAGCACAGAGGAAAGATCAGTTCACTCGACACAGAGGGGAAAGAAAAGGAGAAAAAAACTAAACGAAAAAAATGAAGCGTGTAAAAGAATGGGGTTGAGCGGTAAGGGTGAGGGAGCGCATGTGTCGGCTGGGCCAGGCGTAAACCAGGGTGTAGGCCCAGGGTGTAGGCCAAGAGGGGGAGGGGGGCCCATGCCTCTACATGCCCTGGCTGAAGCTGTACAGCTCCCGGTGGAAGTGCTGGGTGGGTTCAGACAGGACCAAACTAGTGTCAAGGGAGGGATGCCACACGCGGCCCAGCCCCAAGGACACCTCCTTCACCAGGTTGTGGACCGGGTCGCCCTCGGCATAGTGAGACTGGTCCGGGTCGAAGTCGATGCTCTCCTCGGACACGGCCAGGACACGCAGGCTGGACCCGCGCAGACGAGAGATGGCCACCAGGTTGTGGGACCACACCGTGTAGCCTGGAGGACGGGCACATGGAGCATTAGGAGCAATAGGAGTGCTTACCACCATGCAGAACTCAGGTAAACCAGCAATAACCATCAAATAACAACACCTTACAGGTACAAGCTAGCAGGACCCATAAAACCAGCCTCACCATGTATAACCAGCACAGTGAGGTGGGTACACCTCCAGGCCAGCAGGACCAGTGGGTCTTCATTGCGGTTGACACTGAGGTCTGGGAACCCAGCGTCGTCCCTCATCAGCAGGAAGTGACTCAGCGTTTTGTTGTATTGCTGAGCGATGAGTTCCAGGGCTGCATCGGACACCAGGGAGGAGTAGCTGTCAAGGTGGATCCTCTCCAGAGGAATGCTGGGCTTCAGGACCCTGAGGAGCTCGGCACTGCCTACCTCCAGGGCCATCAGGTACACTCGCATGTTGGCACTGCCACGCACCTAGATGGCAGAACAAACGCATGGTTAAAGCACACGGCACACAGTAGTTGAGCATTCTTGAGCGTTCCTTTCGATAAGATTATGAAATACTGCCAAGATCCAAGCTACTTTCACAGACCTTGTGTCTGAGAATCATCCTCAAGCAGAATAATATAACTTTTAGCCTCCAGTTAGAGTCTGAAAATACCTAATTTGGGGAAAAAAACGTTCCATTTCAGGAACCAAATTGTAGTATCCTTTTGGATTAGCGCCGCCTAAAGTATATTGTACTTACCAGGGCTTTCCAGTCGTCTTCTGAGGCGCTTCCTTCCAGGGGCTTGGCCTCCAGGGCTGCCCCGTTGAGCAGCAGGGAGAGACGGTGGAGCGGAGCGCGATGCGGTGAGGCCAGCAGCCGGCAAAGATCTGAGGTGAAGTCAGCAAAGTCCAGGGCCAGGGACCGGAGGCCAATCAGACGGTCCAGCTCAGAGGGGGTGATGAGAGGGGCCAGCTGATTGTCCAGCAGGCTGAGGTGCTCCAGGGTCCCAGCGCTGGGGTTGGAGAGGCAAGCCAAGGAGCAGGGGGTCACCACCCCCAGCATGAAGCAGGAGGACAGCCACTTCAGCTGTCTGCTATTGGATAAGAGCTCCATGAATAACTGCTGGATCCTGCGGAGGGGCAGGTAAAGGATTATGTAGTTTTAGAGTATTTAGAAATAGAATATTTCCACAATGAATGAAATTAATTGTTACGTGAGGAAGTGCATGTACTGCCATTTTCTTAGAAACATAAACAGTAATGTAGAAAGTCAAATAAAATAAATATCATCCTGACACTTTACTGTTTATTGAGACAAGCATCATAAAGTGCATAAAGTGTTTCATCGGACATGTGCCGATATCCAAGCAGATAATTCCAAGTCAAAATAAGATGTCTCTTTCAAATTGTGCCATGCACAGGCAAGCATCACATCTCACCGGTGAAGTCCACTTCCTGTGCACTGTCTTCCATTGGTAAACCAGCAATGATTTAATATCGACTTACTCTTTCAGTTTCTTCGCTCCTTGGTGCACCTGGTTTAGACAAGTGCTGTCTAAAATGCCTTCCTCCTGCAGGATACAGGTGTCGCCATACACATTAAGCTTCTGGAGGTTTCTAAAAGAAAAGGAGATGAGATTTACAAAAATGAACACAAATATTAGGTTTCCATTTTCCATACGCCATACTAGTAAAGCTTCCATTTAACCATTTTTTTTTGTTTTCATGAATTATCCTTATTAACTAATCAAAGTAATTAGATTAATTATTGCAAACATTAGAATTGCAAAGTGACATAACCTAGGCCCTTGTGTCATAAAAAGGGGGAAAAAACAGAATGTAATTAAACTGAGAGATATAGACATTGACCTACAGTATTACAAAAACACCATGGGAAGGTGGATGACCAGTGGATCTCTATGTTAAACTGTTATGAGCATGCCAAACACATCAGGTGTTGTCTAGATCAGGCACACTTAATGATTCTACAACACACAGAGAGAGCACACATTTTAACAGTGACAGTTAGTTATCCTTGCTGGCCAAGTGTGGCTCTCTGTCTGATCTACTTTGTTTGTCACTACCAAAAGACTATACCGATTGTTTCTTACTGGAGGAACAACCAGCAAGTACAAAGAAAGATTTTCAGCTTCATGGATTCATATAGACCTGGATTAAGTTGTCAGCACGAATTAGGGCTTGCCACAAAACAAAAATGAGGTCTTGCTCCAAACATTTAAGCTTTCTGTCCCATAAAGAATAATTATTCATACTTCACTTCTCATTGGTACATAGTAATTACAATATCATTGTCATGTTTAATGATCGCCTTCAGTTTTTGTGGCAGACTTGTGTTCAACATTGGCAAAACGATCAATGAACATCTCAATCTTAAAAAAAAAAGAAAAATCTACTTGTTTGCTGAAAACTTAATCAAAACTAGTCAGCTGAGTGGGTAGGTTATGATTGTACTAAGAACAAAAACCCACCTGACACCCTGAGCCCCACCCGCACACAAACAATTGCGCTAGAAAAAAAGAGCATCATTCCATACACTGACGCACTTTCTGAAATCATAAACTGTTGTTGATATTACACAATAGCCTTACATTTGGAATTAAACCTTCAAGTCACTGGTTTCCGGTATAACTATTTGAAAATTATATGAAATAGACAGGCTGAGAACGTAAAGCTACAGTCGGTCGTTATCTACATTCCTCCTTCCCTGCGCCACTGCCACCACAACCCAGACAGCTGCGTTGACAAACCAGCATTGCTTGTTAGCTGAGCTATACCCGACCGTGTATTATTAGGAATGTCCAACCACCACTTAGAACAAGTAATTTTAGTGTCAAATCAATGCATCGAAGATAAAAAATTTAAAATCTGCAAACTTCAATCCCTGACGTTTACGTAAAGAAGGGGAGCGTTAGCTTTTTTTCAGTAAACGCACGACCCGATTACGTAAAATTAATGGCTGGGTTTGTATACAGTTAGCTAACGTTAGCTAACGGTACGTTAGTTGGTAGCTACAGTCCTGCATCGTTAGCTAGCTATTTAGCTAACTTTAAATCTTTTGCCAGGCACTCCAGTCCAAAATGACACAGCATGCACTCTGGCGCACTTTGTGAATTGTGCCCAACTAGATAACGCCATACTAGTCAGATGGCGAGATGCATCCTTAATAAACGACTGTTTACCTGTTGTTCCGGATGCTGCAGAGAACAAATAAGACCTGATCCAAATAAGTGGCCATCGCTTCTTTCCAGCGGTCAGGGAACGGCGAATCGTTCTCCACAGGTTCCATCCCTTGCAGTGGGTTTAGATAACCCTCTACAGGGGCGAACTCCAGTTGGAGCTCCCGAACAAACGAACCGAACTTCCGCATCATAAACTCTAATCTTGGGGTTTCTTCCGAGCCTGAACCGCCCCCGTTACGGCCACCGCCGAGTCGAAGCTTGAGGTGGGTCCAAAGAGCTGGGTAGAACAGACACTCCCTCCAGCGAGAACACACTCCCGAGGCCCGTAGCTTATCTCGGTCGGGCAAGAAAGAGAATATGTGGACAATAAGCTCGCTAGGCAAAGCCATGGCTCCAACACCCCCGTACAGAGCCATGGCACAGACTGATTGAAAATCGATCCCTCGTGAAAAAAAGGGATTATTAACCGTTTTGGAACTGTTGCGATATAACGGGATTGTTCCGCGCTTCTAGGTTCCTGTGAAAACAAACCAGTCGGCAGCTTTGCGTTCAATAGTATTGGATGAAACCAAGTTTATGCCAACTTGGGTATGAATGCAATATCACACTACTATACAAAACGTGTAATGATAAGATATTAGTCATACATATGCTTAACTGTTTGGATAAATCTTATTTTCTAGTTATGCAAAATATAATTGGAGGCCATTCCAAATGAATGTAGACATTGACGAATGTATCTGTATATCTTCAGTCCATTACAAATAAATGGTTTAGCCTAAAGTACTGTTATTTTTGCCATACCTTTATTGGTCGCCAGAGGGAGACAGTTTACTGCAGTGGCAGTGAAGCTAGGGATAACACGTGAGAATTATTTTTGGAATCTGTGCCAACTGACACACCCCCTTATTTTGACTGCTTGTTTCTCTTCTCTCATTTTGTAGTTTCAGTCTTTCTTTGCTCATTTGAATGGTCCAAAACATATTTATTGGGTATTAAAAGTTTTGGGGTCAAATTAATATGGAACCTGGCCTAGGCGTTCTTTGTTCAATGTATTTGCATACCTCGTTTGTGCATTATTGCAATGTATTTTGCAATACCTTGTTAGAAATCTTCCTCTCACCTTTCCTCATGTATCTTTCCAGCCAAACCTCCTGAAACAGACTTTGAAAATAAACACGCACACTTTCTTCGGCCATGTGCTCTTCAATTTATTTGCCTGTTTAACAGTAGGTTGTGCATAGAGCCTTGGTGGCCCTGAGAAGCCAAACGCACTGCAACTTAAGGAAACACGTGCAAATAGACAAAACACAAGTTAATTAAGCAAATTAAGAAAACATCTTCATGAATTTGACAACACATGTGCAGCATTTAGAAAATGCACTGTAAATTTAGTCAAACACAACACATTACAGAAACGGCAAATACAGAAAACACAACACATTACAGAAACGCGCAGCAAGTACAGAAAATACATCACTTTACAGAAATGCGCATAAGTACAGAACCAAACTATACATAAATGTACTGATGCTTTCTATAATTGCAGCGCGTTTCTGTAATGTGTTGTGTATCACTACAAGTTGAGGCGGTAGTACCACATTGCCAGACTTCACACTCTGCAACTACAAAATGGTAGCTTGAGAAATAAGCAGTAAAACTGTACTGTTTTAAGGATATCAAATTATAACAAAGGGTGTTCACGGTTGCTGAGATGGAGGAATTGTTTTGTCTAAGACAGCACTACTTACGATACTTCCTGACTTACGTTAAACCTAGTTGCTCACGAGCCCCATTATTTTTGTTTACATAAATACTTACTGTATTATATTGTACTATTATTACATATTACATCACCGAGCTCATACATACAGCAGCGGCCAGTGAGGTCTCTATGTTTACAATGTCTATGGTTGTGCCACCGTGACAACTCCTGGTTGGAACTGAGAAAACGACATTGTAGCGCCCTCATCAGGCACTACTAGGCTACTTTGGCATTCGCCGAGTTCGATGCTTCGATCTCGACAAGAAGGTGTCGATTTTCTCCTACTTTACTTAGCTAGCTGGTGTTACCGGAGAGGTAGGTAGGGTGGAATGGCAGAACTGTCGCTTTATCTTACCAATGTAAATATCTCTTTGGGACAAGCCATGGAAAATAAGGTAATGTCATGTTATGCTTTTGTTAATGTTAGGCACGGTTTAGCAAGTAGTACTTAGCTTGTGATCTTATTAGGCTATGTATATTTATAGTTGGAGCTAGGCTAGCCTAGTAGTGCTAAGTATGATTAGCAACTGAGTAAACAAAGACAATACCGTTAGCAGACAAAGTTAGCTAGTGTAAAATCTGCAACCGGAATTTGTGTGGTTGGCTAAGGTTGTTGAGCTTGCGTTAAGTTACTGCAAACTCCTACAAGTTATGTATAATTCAAAGACATTATTTTCTAAGAAGTCTTTCGTCGTCTTTTTTGGATCGCTGCTGATGATGCCTTGGACTAGTCCTGAGGACAGAACGAATCTTTGAAATATTCACGACCAAACTTTGATACCCACGTTAAAAAGCCACAAGACGTCCAGTTTAAAGCAGAGCCAGTAGTGGGAACGGGTTGCAGTAGACTTTGTTATGCTTCGCATAGTAAGCTATAACGCAGACGTTAATTCATTTTTTCCGCTTACGTGTGATATTAGATAATTGTAACTGAATAATATTAGCAGATGGTAACATTTTACTAAACATTTCTTTAACACAATTGTATTAGATGTAAATTACAAGGACATCACAAGTGCATAAACACATACGTCCATTCATTGATTTACCCCTTTATGTTGTGTGCTCATTTTGGTTGCTGTTCATGTATGTTACGACAGAGCCCTGAAGGAGTGAAGGAGTTTGAGTGTGTAGAGCTGTATGACCTCGGTGAGGGAGGGGTGAGGAAGACGGAGAGGGTAAGAGTACCTCGTAGGACCATATACTTTGCCAGCGGTGAGACCATGGAGGAGTACAGCACTGATGAGGAAGAGGAGGAGGAAGAACCTGTCAAGAAAGATCTCCTTACCATAGACCCTGTAGGTTGGACTTAAAACATATGTGAACATGTATCATGGCTTTTTGGTAGTGGTTTATTTGGTGGTTCTTTATTTTCCCCTCAGTTTTCCATTGGTAGACATAATAAGCTATTGCTGAATCAGGCATGTAAAGGTGCGGTATTTTTCATCTACACACTGCACCAATATAATCTCTGGATGCATATGATAATGGTGCCTCATTATGTATGTGTTGAACAGCAAGTATGTGTATATTTCTATGCTTATGGGCATGTTGTAAAACAGCCTTCTTTTTTTTTCTCAATGTCTTTTGTTCTGTTAAAGTAATGCCAAACAGCAGAAATAAGTGCAGCTTTCAGCACATTCAAAAAAGATATAGCACATTACTTTGTTGTGTTTGAGTTAGATAACAGGTGCTTAAATAAACTTGTGTCTTGGTTCTTTGCTCTGTTCAAGTCCAAGCTGACCTGGGGGCCGTACTTTTGGTTTCACATGTGGAGAATGGCAACGTCCACAGTCTCAGGTAAAACCGCCTGCCTGATCTGGAGTCCTCTCCTCTAAAGTGTATTGGTTGTTTTTTAGCAACAGGTGGCAATTAGTGTAATCCTGTCCCATCACAGTTTTTTAACAGTTAGAAATACCTAATTTGAGGGGTTTGTAATGCATATTTTTGTCACAATGTCTCAATGAGCTATAAAGTAACAGTTTTAGATCCATACAGAGAAGTCTTCCTTTCGTTTTCTTATTTATCTGTCATGGTTGTCTGCATTTGTGTGTCAATTGTGTCCCTCAGTGTGTGACTACCTTGGTGAACGAATGGCATCAATGTTTGGTATTACGTCCCCCAAGTACCAGTATGCTATTGACGAATACTACAGAATGAAGAAAGAGGTTTGTAAAAATACAGTAAGCCCCCTACACACATGGCCAAACCTTTAAATGGTTTAACATGTCTGACTTGGTACTTTAGTTGATACAAAGAAACCCAAAGTTTTGGGTTGCATAATGATTATCACAAATTCTTCTCTGACAGGAAGAAGAGGAGGAAGAAGACAATCGTCTGTCAGAGGAGGCTGAACGCAAATTTACGGAGCAGCAGCAGAACCAGGAGAATCTTTCTTCCACTCGTGTCACAGAACAGCCCGCCTCTTTTGTGAACCTCAACTTTGAGCTGGAACCAGAACCTCCTCTGGCCAAGTCTGAGGATGATAACAGAGTCCCTTCCCCCATCCCTTCCTAAAAACACATACAGTTCTAATTTCACTGTAATATTTCCATGTAACATTATCTCTTATTTTTCAATGTCTCTAGGCATTATTATTTGTTATTTTTGTTTTAGTATTAGTTTGAGTTTCCTTATTTTTATAAAGTTGTTATATAAAAAATAATGGGAAAGAAGTAGGGAAAACATTTGTAAATTAGGCTGTTTTCTCCAATTCTGGATTTCTTCTTTATCTTTCTTGAGCAATGAAATTCACTCTTGCTTTACAACGGTAAACTGCACAGTGAATGAGCTCAATATGATGCAGGTCTAGACAAAGAGTATTGATGCTTATGATGCACTGCAAAGTACATGTACAATGCCTGGCGTCCATCCATATTGACATTTGAATGTTGTTAAGCAAACTATGGTTAAACTGGCATAATCTAGAATCTGCAGGTTTATATATATATATATTGAAGCTTGACACATGTGGCCTTGGTTTATTTGCTTCTAAATGTTGTACCTAATTTGCCTGAGCAGTCAATTCTCATCTGTATCAACAGCTTTTGTGTGTTATGCTGTCTTTCCTTGCCATGCCATTTTAGCAACTTTTCATTGCACCGCTTGTCCATAAAGTCTCAAATTGCAAGTGAGAAACAGCAGTTTGTTCTGTCTGCAAATAAGTATTTCAGTTCAACATCAAGTGTACTTTTTAAATCCCTTTCAGCTTTAGACTATAGGACAGAGCTAGGCTTCATCTCAGGAAGAAATTACTTTATATTTATGCGGCATATGTGCACAGCCTATCAAACTATAATAGTCCAGTTTTGGCCGATATAAGTAATGCATGATATGTAGTTACTGTACACTGCTAGTAGGGAGAGTAGTGTAGAACGTGTTTGGGGAGCACAAATGGTTTCAATGATGTTGTGGTAAAATAAAGAACTTACCATTTATTTTTTAAACGCTCCCTTTCTATGCAATAGACTTAATTTAATAATTTACTATTAATTTAATTTGTCTTGGACTAATATTTTCAGACATCCCTCACCCAACCACTAATAAAATTTCTACTATGTTTCGGTACAATAGGTACATTTGTGGTGTCTGGGAAAAGAGAAAATTATAATTCTGTAAAATGTTTCAAGTTTATTGGTGGCAAATGTATCTACAGAAGGATTTGTTTTAACAACATAATTAAGAAACTGACATTTTATACTGTACATTCATGCATTGTTTTTAGGCATATGGCATATTTTATATCTAGTTTCATTAATAAAATTGTTTAAGCTGAACAAGGTCGTACTGTGAAGTCAGCATTTCATTGACAAAGCTAACATCCTCATGTGTCCTCCAGGTCAGTATTGTTGCCATCATTGTCATTGGCAACCAACACCTCTCTGTTTTCATAGGTCCAGAATCCGTTCAGGTCTATGAGGATGCTGCTGACTGTGTCTCCTTGACCACTTGTGACCAGATCCTGGAGTGTTATCTTGTAGGGATCCTTGGGTTTCACCATGTCAAAGATCTCATCCTGGATTGAAAACAGTAAAGTCAACAGGTTAGAGTATTGGTGGCCACCTTTTAATATAAGAGAGAGTGAGAGTGAGTGTGTGTACCTTGACATCCTGGAAAGAAACAGGCTCCTGGCCATGGATCTTCATCTGCTCTTGTATGGCCTAGATAACAGAAGATCAACTATTTACTATCCTGGTCAGGAAAAATGTTATATCTCACTGTATATGTGTTCGCCTTACCCTGAAAAAGTAGTTGAAAGAAAAGACATTGAGGTATCCTCTGTTCTCCATGTCTAGCAGTTTGAAAATGTACTGCAGTGCTGCTGGCTCTTTCCTGTTTTCCAAAGCTAGAACAAAGTCTAGATACGTTTTATAGTCCTGGGAGTGGGTTCAGAGACAGAGTATTTTTTAAATCTTCAGTACTTTCATTGGTAGGAAACTAGTTAGTATGGATGGCATGCAGCCCCTGTTGATTTCACAGTTTACCATCTCTCCATCGTAGGTGAGGCACTCTTGGTAGACACGGTCAAGGAAGACTCCGGTGAGTGTGCCTGTCCCATAACGAGAGAGCTCCTCCTTACTCAGCATCCCATTATGGTCCTTATCCAAGTTAAGGTACTGGCCTGACACACACACACACACACAAAGTCAGAAAGATTTAGAAGAACACAATGAGATACCTAGTTCTTGATTGTTTTGGATCTAGTGCTCATGGACACGATTCTTACCATAAACCCTGAGGGCAGACGGTGCAGAAAACCAGTTTGACTCCTGACTCTCTTTGGACAGCTCCTCATCTCTCAGCTGGAGAGAACCATGTAGGAGGTGAATTTCTTTTAGCGGTGACATTCATGGTGCAACAACAAAGTCTGACACACGCACATACGCACACATGCACAAACACACACGTTACCTCTAGCAGGTCATCCAGGAAGCTGCAAGCCAAGATGTCCTGGATCTTGATTTTCCCTGAAATCACAATTTAGTGTCAACATTATTACTGCTCATTTGACCTGTTACTGTCATAGCTAAAACAATAACAGGGCAATAGATGGAAAATAATGTTGCCAACCATTTTGAAGTGTCTCACCAGTTCTCAGAGGATCCAGGAAGAAGAAGAACTTCCGCACGGCGGTGCAGACATAGAAGGAGTAGAAAGACTTCTCCAAGCCGTCCAGTTGGGGAAGTGTGGGGATCAACTCTAGAATGTAGTTCTCTAGGTCCTATAGGATAAAAAGGAAACCATTTTGATTTTATTGTTCCCTTTATTTTGTATTATATACAACTTCTATAATGGGAGTAAAAGGTATTTGGGGAAAAAACTGATTATTTTGTGTTTTGTAGTGTTGTTACTATGCAGTTAATTGGGACATTGGATATGGTATGAGGAATAGGATGCTATTTAATATTAGCACAGAGTACCACTCACCGACTCTCTGAGGTAACCTTGTCCAGCCACATCATACAAACTAAGGCCAATCCTGGTCTGGTGTAGCCACACTAGGTGTAGTACATACACAGAGTTTACAT
>JAVQIZ010026467.1:0-11324 GCA_036023535.2 Galaxias brevipinnis | reverse complement strand
GAAACGAAAATTATAAGAAGAGACAACCTTGAAAACACCGACAGTTGTTTTAAATCTAATAAAACTTTCAGAGGTAACAAAAAAGTTTAAAAGGGATTTTTTTTGTTGCGAATATAGGCTATACATATTTACATAGTTTGCACTACTGCAATTCGATTTCAAAATTTAAAGACAGTTAGAATAAGCAACACTGCTGACAAATGTTGCACAAATCGTAGCGTTTAGTCTTTTGGGAACTATTGGCGAGCAAGCGCAAGCTATTTTCTATATTGTTTGGTCATCTTTGCAACCCGTAGAAATACGTGCGCACACGCATTGATTCGGTGATTTTTAAAGTACGTGCGATTTCCACTGATAGCAGAAATCTTAGCACAGCTCCGCTAGGGGGAACAGGAATCAGAGGGGGAACTGAATTGGTCACGACACCGGCTTACTTTCACCCCTGCCTATGTTGCTTGGGAATAACTTGACACGTGCAGCTTGCCAGTTTTGTTGTTGTTGTTGTTGAGAAAACCAATCATTTAAATGTAACTCTCACAACAGGAATTTAGCCTTCTAACGAGATGCCAAAACAATATCCGTTGTTGATATATAGGAGAGGTGAGAGGTGATTTGAATGTTCATGTTCTGTCCCAAAGAGAGCGTGGTGATTTGAAACTGCAAATGCAATAGACTCCTAGCGCTGATTCGAGTATTGCATTTGAATTTTGTCCACTCCACAGCGTAGTACTGAAGATGAAGTCTTTGAAAAGGCAATGGTAAATGCGATTTCCTTTTCATTTTCAAATTGTTTGACAACTGCATTTTAATTTTAATTGTGACATAAATAATGCTTGCACAAATGGAAAATGAGGATACATTTTTGATATTGCATTTATATTTTTAAGTTTGAATTAACATTAGAATATTGTCCGCAGTATGGTGGGGTAGGACTTTGAAAATGTAATGTCAAACAGCTTTTGCATTTGAATTTGAATATTGACACAGAATGCCCATTGAAGCATTTGAAAAAGCAAGTGCAAATGGGATTATTACATTTTCATTTACATTTTGTCTCAAATAACACATACGAATGTGGAAAGTGATAATGCTATTGTGGAATTGCATTTGCATCCTCAAGTTTACATTTTCATTCGAATGAAGTCCCTTATGGGCTTCCATAGATCCCCCTCTCATGGGCGTTAATTGAGTCTCACCAGGGTGCTAATGTTATGCTACTCTTGTTACTTGTTACAAACAAACAACCCTCATTTTAAATTATGTATTTTTCATTATTTGTAATAAAGCACAATTATGTAAAGTTGCAAAGGATAAACAAAGTATTATGCCAAATAGATGTTCATAAATGTGACATCAAATGAGGTTCCATCCATGTTAAAATACTCCATAGTCCAATACTCCCAAGTCCCAAAATCTCAATTGTGCCAAGGACCTGTCTTATTCATGTATTGAATTGTACATTTCACATATTAATCATCATGTAATTAAGAAGCTATTCTGTTTATTTAGGTGTGCATTTATCTAGATTTAGGGATACATCTAGTCTTTATCTAGGAAAATCTCTACTTGACCTAAAAGTTGTTGTTGCAGTGGCAATCTTGCTAGACTGGAAAACATGCATGACGTGAAAAGGTCATATAAGAAGAAGGCACAGTGCAGTCAGCAGTAGTGGACTGCATGACTTGGGTAATGGTGTATCCTGGTTACGCGTATTGACAACAGACTTTTCTCTGCTACTGAGTTGAAAGGTAAACAAAGGTTGTGGCTTGTAGATGGACTGAAGTTAAAAACATTTGAAATACAAGTTGTGTGATTTTTCTGTTGAATACCTCTGAACAGAGAGATGGAAAGCTGAGAAGGAGAGTAAAAAAAGACAACCTGGCATAACAAAGATAAAGGCTGTTGGTTTTCCCAGAGTCCAGAGGGAGAAGGGGCTTGAGTTACCCTGTGTGGCACACGATAGTCTGAAATCCCCTAGTGGTGTGTCTTGTGTATTGTGTTTCAGAGTCAGCAGATTTCTACAGATACCTGGCTAATGCAGCACCCTTGAGAAAATGTATGTTTAGCCAAAAGCTTGTAACAGAGGCTACTCACAACACCTTAGATCCAAAATACACGTAAAACCAGAAAGGTGCAAACATATTCAAATACATCTTGCGGTTTCTTTACAATGTCAAATGTTATTAACGCAAAACAATCTTAATTGCTTAAATGTACATGGTCATTAACTCCCACAGTCTCCCTATTTTACAAACACACATCCCAACATAAAACAAACAAAAAAAATGCTTTCCCAACCACTGAACTTACATTCACATTATTTCACCCCCTCCCCTTCCCCTGCTTAACAGACCAAAAAAACAGACAGGTGGGCAATCCTTAGAGGGTGTGGCCCACAGGAATTCTTAAGCGCTGCCTCTACTGCCTGTTACTTCCACTTTAGAAAGAATTGAAGACGGCTGGTTTTCTTGACGATAGCTCCCACGGTTGGATTTCATTTCTAAATCGAAAACTTCTGTATACTTCTCACAATGGGGGCACAACAATGCATCAAGTACTTGATGTTCATGTTCAACTTCCTGTTCTGGGTAGGTCACGTCTCACTCCATATAATTGACTACTAATTGAGTGTTTAGGTGTTTTTCACTCTTTCCCCATAAGTTTGACACTTATTCGTGTATCTCGGGCGGTTTGGTGATTAGCAATGTATTTAAAGATAAAAAAAAGTTTTTTCCCCCCATATCTTACAAGTATGAGAATCAGTAATAGTAAATGAAAAGACAGTATCAGTGCATCCCCAGTTAATTTACGAAAAAGAGTACATTTGTCTTGCTTTAATGGATGAGATGTATCAATACATCATAAAGTAATCTTACTGAAACCTTGGTTTTCACATATCCAAGCTAGCAAGGCTACACCTATTGTGTCACATTGGCCCAGCTAGTGGGTTAGCGCCACCACATGTTATTAGGGAACAGACAATTGTATAAGCGATGACATCAGTGGTCTGTTTTGCATGGCATAGTTTCTTAGTCCTGAGTTAACGTATCTGTTCATGATTAAATTAAGATCTTTAGTTTTGTTTTGATGGTGGTTAAATGATACATTTGTTTGCCCTCTTATAGCTTGCTCAATCTTAAGTATCTGTCTTAAATTAGATTTCGAACTTTTGTTTTGGGACTTTGGCCCTGGTGTATTAGCACTTCATCAGGTATATCAAGCGAATACAGTGGTTTTTGTTTGTTTTGCGTTCATGGGATGAGCGAGGTTTTGGGTGTAGTTTTTTTTTTGTGGTGTATGCTGATACAAATTTAGATATAACTGTGGACATGTTAAGTCATTATCAAACTTTGCTGATAGCCACATCTATGAGTTACTTTCTATCATTCTACTCTGAGGGTTTGTAGCTTAAATTTGATGACAAAACATTTTAGATTATTTCAATTTCAAAGTGACCTTGTCAGTCGGTAAGCGTGATGTGCTACCTAAACATTCTAGTGGTAGAAATCAAACTACCAAAACTATTATATTTCTTATTTTCTTTTGTCAGTTGGATTTTGTAGTTAAACTGGGTTCAGTTCCATATATGATACTCATGCTAAGGTTCAGTTGTACTATACCTCTAACTAGCCTAGCGATGGTAGGATTAACCAAAGTAAACACAAGGTTAACCCAAAGGCTATTCATATGTAGTCCTGATATTTATCATAATATTAAACTGTCTAGTTTTTTAGACTCTCTGGACAGCAAAACTTGGAAATGAATGAACAATTATTTTTTAAAGCAATAATTTCACTCAAGTTTTCATATATGCTATTTTGTTCCCAACTTATCGCTATTTCCCTATACATTCAATCATAGTATTATAAAGTTTGAATTAGGTTTACTAGAAAGGTCCATCAAAGCAGCAGCACTACAAGTATGCTTCCAGTTGATGTTGTTGCACAATACAGACCTCTCAAGAATGGCTCATGTTGTGATGTCATGGAAATGGTGGGGTGTGTACACATGTATATTAATCACATACTGACGATTTTTGTACATAGCAACATGATTCAATTATTACACCATACTGTGTCGTTCCATTTCACATTTTGTGACTTCAGTCCTAATCTATGTCCAGTGGAAGTGGCACATAGACACACATGCAATTCTTCTAGGCACCATTTATCTTGAAACCATCCTATCTACCTGCCATTCTTGTTGTAGTTTCATTTAACCTAGCAATTTTAGTTGTTATCTTTGTCTCACCTATTTGCTTAGGCACCTGGTCCATCAGGTTGGACTGCTCATTTGTTTGAATATGCGTATTTACATGTAGCTTGTTAGTATTCATTTCCAAACTCTGAGATGTTCAAATATCACAGTGTACGAACAGATACAGAGTCAAGATGTCTTAGTTTAAAAACATGTTGTCAGGTATTCGCAAGTTCCAATAATTTTCTGTCAGTGGAAACATAAGAATGATTTTTATCTGCATGTGTTTTCAGTTGGCAGGCACTGGCGTGCTAGCTGTGGGGCTGTGGCTACGCTTTGATTCAAAGACAGCAGGTCTGTTTGATGGAAATGACTCCCCTTCGGTCTTCCTCACAGGTAAGAGGACCCTTCTATATTCCTCCACCACTTTCTACACCCTGTTATGATTCAGTCTTCCTCTGGCTACTCTCTCCTTCTACTTGATCCACGTTATCCTCCCGTCCTCTCAGGCTCCATGTGACCGTACCAAACACAGTCTCATCACATACTTGCTTCTGCAGGTAATCTATTCAAAGTGTGCAAACTGGTTTTCAAGCTCAGGAGAATTCCTTACCTTTGAAAGCTAAGAAAACAAAGTCTGAGCATTTTTCTTGTTGAAACTGGTCCACAGTGATGCATGTGGCCATTTTAAATGTCATAACCCATAATGCTATACATCTAACATCACACAAGCTATTTAGAATAAACAAATCTGTCCTTCATTAAGGAAGGAAGGAAGGAAAGATTCGTGAAGAATTAGTTTTCCCTAAATTTAATGCTGTGAAACATCACATTCACCTAAAGAAAAGTGTTTGTTTCTTCAATCTCTCATTGATGAGACAATTGTCAAAGAGGAAGTACTGTAGCGGGAGTGCCCTCTGGGGATGATGACTATGATTTGTTGCTATGGGACCATACTGCGCCACCAATAACAATAGTGCTTCAGCAGGGCTTGGCAGCAGTGGCACAACAGCCCCTGTGAGGCAGGAAGCGGTCTCTTACCAAAGTGTAAAATTCTAACGCAAAATAACGTTGCTTTCAGTCATTTAATCACTGTAAAGCCCTTTCTGTACTCTATTTGGCTTTCAAGAACTAATTTTTAACCTCTTGAGGTCAAGTGAGTTGAGTTGTTATTATAACACAGCAAATAAGGGAAGTACTCTGTAGCTGTTAATGTAAAGCACCAAACTAATATTGTGGTATATTAAACCAAACACCCCCAGTCACTGATTCAAAATTAGATTTTAGATTTTTTTTTTGTCTTGAAGTAGGGAATGTTGTTGTGTAAAATGCAGCCGACCTGTTACATTTGGGCTGGTGTAGAGGGAATGCAGTGTATGGGTGGTAAAGATTTATAATGACAGCACTGTGTGAAAGTCAAAGCAGTGTGTTTTTTCACACCACGGCCTGGCTTCCATTTTGGAAGAGCTACTCTCAAACAAATCCAACACACACCCACACACATTATCTCCATTCTTTGCTTCATGACAGCGATGCTTTTGTCCTTGCGCTTTTGTTTTCCTCCATTATTTGCTGAAGCCCTGACAAGACTTGCCTCTTTTTTCCCATTTTCTTCCATTCTCTCTGTCCAACCGATAACTTCAGTGGGCAGCTAGACAGCAGGGACTTGGTAAGAAATGGAAAACATTTTAATCACAGGCTCTAGAGAGACGGGGGGAGGAGCCGCTGTGTTTGAGAGAATGCTGTGCCATTCTCCTTGTACTTGAAATCATCTATTGTCATCTCTCATGCACGTTGTGATGAATAATGGCTCCAACCTGTGTATGATTCATAAGCCCCACTACTACAAAATGCCAGCTACCAAATCAAAATGAACAACTCTGTGTAGGCCTCTGTTAACCTGTCTTGAAGGAATCTCTGCGTTGACACTAGGATTTTCTGATAGCAGCATACATGATTGTTATTAGACCAAACATTTCTGTTGTAATATTTTGAGAAAAAAGGGGTGGTAGTGATGTGCTTATGGGAACTAATCCTATTTAAATCTTTATTCTTCATCTCTATTTGTGTACTCAAGTTATGTTGCGGACTGAAAACAAGGTGAAGCGAGTTACTAACTTAAAGTGGATAATGCCATCAACATTTGTAAGCCAAATAAAGGACTTCTTCCAAGTAAATGTCGTATTCACTGCCATGGAGGTTAAATTACCTTCCTGGGTGGAAAATGATCTAACTGATAGGCTCATAGGTGGGTGGGAAAAGACCGTTGAAGGGGCCATCTGTGTCTTTTGTAGGGAACTATGAAGATGCTTATGGAGTGAAACATTTAGCGACTCGGTTTGAAATCTACATGTAATTTTCTGGTACCCTTCCCATATGTATGTATTCCTCAGGTGTGTACATTCTCATTGCTGCTGGGGCTCTGATGATGGTGGTTGGGTTCCTGGGATGTTGTGGAGCCATTAAGGAGTCTCCGTGCATGCTTGGATTGGTAAGCATCCGTAGCAGGATAGCGAATTAGTCAGTCTAACCACTACATGTAAGTGTTGACATTTGTTCTTGTTTTTGCCCTCCTCTAGTTCTTTGTCTTCCTACTTGTCATCTTTGCCATTGAGGTGGCAGCTGGGATTTGGGGTCTCTCCAATAAGGACACAGTGAGTTTATCTGATTCTCTTCCCACACACTAGGGGTTAGTTTGTAGAATGTCTTAAACATCTACTTACTGTTTAGTTTGAAATAATGTTGCCCTGTTTCTCTCCCTGTATTTTTACTGGTTAATCATGTCAATATATGTCTTTCTTCCATAGGTGGTGAATGATGTGACAGAGTTCTACAAGCAGACATTTGCCAACTACAAAGACACGAAACAAGATGCTCTGAAGGAAACACTCCGTCTCATCCACTTTGGGGTCGGTGTAGACTCATGCACACACTTATGCTTCCAGCATGCCAACATGAGTATGAAGAACTAAAGTAGTTCTTTCCTTGTTTCCTTTTGTACAGCTGAGTTGCTGCGGTCCCACGGGCACAGCAATTGATAGCGTTTCAGACATTTGTCCTAATAAGGAGGGACTCGAGGTCTTAGTAACCAAAGTAAGAAGCAAAAACTCAAATATACTATTCTAATGAACATCTGGTTTCTTTTTATAGTAGTTATTGGAATATCTTAGCTCAGCAGTATTTTAATAGGGGATATAATTGGCTTAATATTAATTCTACATGTTTTGTTTTTTTCTCTGTGTTATGCCAGAGTTGCCCTAGTGCAATTGATGAAGTGTTCAACTCCAAGCTACACATTATTGGAGGAGTTGGTATTGGCATTGGCATAATCATGGTGAGACTGCACTTTCTCACTCAATCTGAAGTGGATACCATCTGTTAGGCGTTTTAACTATCCACTTACCTGCTCTGTCCTCTCACCTACACAGATCTTTGGAATGATCTTCAGCATGCTGCTATGCTGTGCCATTAAGAAGTCCCGGGATTTTGTGTAGACACACGCTATTTTTTTCTTTAATGTATGTGTCTGCAACCTACCAAATTACTAGTTAATGTTCCTTTCAGGTTTAACAGGAGCTCTCTATGTTCAGTTCATTATTGGATGAGAAATGTCACATTTGAAGGTGCAGCGCCTGAGTGATTCGCTAGCAAAGGTCAAAAAGTATTACCTGATTTCTAAAGTTTCAGCCTACTAAAAGTGAAATACTTGCAAAGTCTGCCTGAGTTCAACCTTTATACCAAAATAATTTTTTAAGCAAACTTTTATTTTAAGCTTTGTCTTGAGTTTGTACTGTTTTAACTTGCCTTGTTGGAATGAGAATTTATATATAATAAGAGTTAATTTTTATGCAACTTTTTTGAAGAGGTCCTATAAATGTTTTGATGAGAAATAAAATTATCTAAAAGATTTTAGGTCTCTGCTTTGCAAACTGTTATTTAATTAAAGGCAAATGTAAGCACAGTCTGTAAAGCAGTACAAGTATACAGGTTGTTACATACCAATGCCACTTAGTAAATTTGAAACTAACAGGAGGATTAAACATCTTTTGTTCTTGGGGTCGTTTTGACCCTGGCAATTTAATCCTTCAGAAAATGATTGTAATTAAAGTTGTTTGCCAAGTTTGTGTCTCATACTTTGTGTCTTTGTGGACTAAATAAATCGTCCTTTAAATAAAACAACTCCCCCCCCCCCCCCCCTTTATACAACGTTATTGAAGGCATGCTGTGTTCTCCCCCATGTGGTTTGAACTGTAAGGAGTTATCTCCATACTAAATGCATGGTTACCTTGGGTTGGGGCCCTGAAGAAGGGAGTGTTTTGAAGATCATAAAATAGTTTTTGATGGTGACCCAAATTTTTGCCATGGCCACCAGAGCAAATGTCTCCATTCTTCATATTTTGTATTTTATATAGCTATAGCAGCCTTGGTTCAAATTCACCCCAAAGAGCACCAATGTGTACAACATTGAAAACTTTTAACTAGTTGTCCGCATTCTATTAGGAAAAGTAATTAAATATGAAGCCGATAATTTCTTTAGGGAGTCAAACATTGCACACGTCAAATTGACCCAAAAGATGATGGGAGGATTAAGGCAGTATCTCTTTCCACAAACAAGTCGCGACGAAACTGCACATGTTACAAATGCGTTTAATCATACTATTATACAAAATAAAGCCAGACCTCTTCACCACACGATTCAAAAATCACTGCATTGAGATTAAAACCCAAAAAGGACCAAATTATAAGTGAGTTGTTGTATTACTGCACAAAAGCAAAATACAGACCCACATAGAAGAATGTTTAAAACAATTTCAAGCTATCAGAAATCCCCACAAATAGTAAATCTATTACAGTAGGCAGGTCCTCTTAGTCTTCCAACGCAAAATCGAAGGGCTGGAAGTCATCTCGTAGCTGTTTGCTAAGCTCATCTTCTTCTTCCCTGGTCTGCTTACACTCTTTCCAGTCCGAACGCGTTGGCATGTTCAACAAGACCTCGCTGGCCAGCACCTCTCTACACACAAGAATAGTCAGATACAGCATTGGGTCAAAAGTGGCTGCTTTTATAAATTACTTGATCAATCATTGAGAACTAAATGGATGGCCATGACGAGCTTTCCTCCCTGGTTTCATACCTGCCAAACTGGAGAGGGAAATGTCTCTGGATACGGAAATAGAGTTTCACTCCAGAGTCCAACTCCACGTAAAAATAGGGCGTCCCTGGGGGGGCGATCTGCTCAAAGGATAGGAAATCAAAACACGCATACACAATGGGATTGACAAAGAAAAAGCTACATCTATCTGAGTGATTACCTGTTTGAGATCTGTGTGCTCAGGAATCTCCATCAACTCCATCTGCTGTTCCTGAGCCTGTACTGTGAAGGCCTCCTTGATATCCTCAGTGGTACACTTTTCCATGGGCACTGGCACCATCTGAGGGGAGTGGGGCATAAAGAGTAAATTATTTTGTCTAAAGAAGTCCTTTACCTACTGATTCTAAAAGACTAGATGCATCTAAGCTAATACCCTTACCTGTAGCTGGAGGTGCTGACTGCGGTAGTTCCTTTCAAACATTACACAGCGCTGTCCTTTGCTCTTGTAGAACTTTCGGACAGCCATCTTGTATTTGTCCAGCTCCTCCACCACCTCAGAGCTAAGGTCTACCACTGACTGGTAGTGACCGATGGGCAGCACTAAGACGTGTTGTGGTGTCAGACCACCCTTAGCCAGGGCAAGGTAACACTGTGGAGAGGACACAGACATATGTGCCATTTATAGCCTGAGGGCATCCAGCCAGATATGCAGTTTAATAAAGTATATGTTTGTGTGTGTGTGTGTGTGTGTGAACTTACATGGTTTCCTATGCTGATCACCAGGTGTTTCTCTACCTGGGGGCTGGCCAGACAGAACCAGCATGGACCCATGGGCTGAGCTGAAAACAGACAGAAACATGGAGACACAGCAAGTGTGGCTCTAAGGAAGTGTGCAACCAATTCTATGTATTTGGAGAATAAATTCCACGTTGGGACTGAATATGTCACTAGGTTTAGCCAGAACAAATGATGGTGTATTTGATACCAGAGATGACAGGGGCAGACTTACGGGGTTTGCGAGGCTGTTTGGGCTGCCCTTCGTGTTGCCTATCTCCATCTCGAGGATGTCCCTGGCTGTGCCTGTCTCCTTCCCAGGACTGGCCCTGGCCTTGCCTCTCTCCCCTCCAATGCTCCTGTCCTTGGCCATGCATGTCTCCTTCCACATGTCTTTTCCTTCCACCGCCACGATAGCCTCCCCGCTGCTTTTTGCTCAGGTCAAAGAAGAACTGAGAGGCTGGCCCCTGAGAAAGAGAGAAAGAGAGGGGGAGAGAGAGAGAGAGGGTATAAGAAAAGAGACTGTTTAAATAAACAGTGATCTAAAGTAATGTTGTAATGAAAGCAACACACTAATGTGTAGTTAAAACCATAATCCTGAAGTGAGAGGTCCCACATACCTCTTCCTCTGTGGTATTGAAGGCTTGCTTAGCCGTGCCATTCTGGCTGTAGGGGTTCTCCGTCACATCCTGGGGTTGCTTCACCAGCTCAGATGGTTCCATATGTTTCATTGGCATTATGTTGAAGGCATACAGGTACTACGGGTGAAAGAGATAATTAATTGTATTATACAAGCAGTATAGTTTTTACAATTGGGTGTTAGTGGGTAAGTGGAAATGAAGCTTCTTTAAACTTCCTAGTGACTTTGAATGTGGCGGAATATGCAGAGGATCTAGTTATGCTCTTCTAATCAGCCAGGACTGTACTGTTTTACCTAATATATCTGTTTGAATGCCAGTTATTTATCACTAAGCTCTCAATCACTGGTCAACAATGTTGCCCCTCATTGTTTAGTGGTTCAAAAAGTGAGGGGGAAATGAGCTTCCACTTTAGAGCATCTTAAATCAAAACGTAAACAAGAAATACACAAACCTTCTTCTTGGCAGGGTTATTGACTGTTGCCAGAGCGATGAACCTGCTGGCATGTTGGGCACTCTCCTGGAGCACCATGTGATTCCTACACACACACACACACACACACACACACACACACACACACACACACACACACACACACACACACACACACACACACACACACAC
>JAVQIZ010026451.1:0-11325 GCA_036023535.2 Galaxias brevipinnis | reverse complement strand
TATTATTATTATTATTATTATTATTATTATTATTATTATTATTATTATTATTAATAATGGTATAGGGAAAATAGCAGTCGAGTGCAAACTGCAAACCCTGCTACACATGGCATTTAAGCAGCCTCTCGCTAACAATTTTTGCTGGGCCAAGGCAATAATAAACGCCATAGGAGTTTTTATAGCATTGGATATGCAGCCATACTCTGTTGTCGAGAACACAGGGTTTAAACAGATTAAAGTAGTCAAGCCCCGTTAGAAAGTTCCCTCTCGTCCGCATTTCATCCAGCAAATAATAATACTAGCCCCTTATAAATAAGCACAAGCTACAGTTGTCCACGACTTATCAACGGCATCTGCTATCGCTCTCATGACAGGTGGATGGACATCTAGGGTTACTGATAGTCACTGAACAAAAACTTTGCACGACATCACACCACGTTGAATGCCATGTTCTGAAAACTCGCCAGTCGCCCCATTTATGAACAGCAGAGAAGCGCATATCTGGCAGAGGACCTGAAGGAGGCAGAGTCAGAATGGAACTTGGAGAGGCCAGGATGCACAACTGAAGTCACAACAGACAATTATTGAAATATTGTCAATGCTATCAGTGAGGCTGAACGGGCCCCCAAATTGGCTGCTTTACACATGCTGTTAATTTAGAAGCACAAAAAGCAACAGGAATCCACCAGGTGTCCAGACTGCTAGGAAGAGTCAGAAGTGATGTGTCTTCCACTGTATTACAACAGCTACACATTTATTGCAGAGCAAACAGAAGATGCTTAATATGCCAAAACACTGTTTATTATCCACTGTTTAAAAGTAAAGAACAATTTTATGTTTCGTACTTATGTTTTCTCTGCTTTACTGAAAACATACCGTGAGGAGGACTGAGAACTGAGGAACCAGGATTTTTGTGTACCATTACACCCCTAATCACACTGCATGCCAAGCAACCTGTTTCAATGGTGATCCCACCAGGTACGTCATGACTTTCTTTGTCAAGGAGACACAAGGCGGGAGTAGACCTTATTTCATTAGTACATAAAGAATGCTTTTGTAGGTGTCAGACCAAATATACATGACACATACATTATCTAACTTGAAAAGATGATGAATCAACCCCCCTCGCCCCTTTGTTGCCTAGCCCATTTCCCATTTTGGTACGAAATAATCTTTATTCAATGAGCGAATCACAAAAATCTGGTTCCGTTATTATATACTTTGTATTGCATATATCCTGGTAAACCTGGGCTCACCCAGAAGAGCAGACAGCAACATTGCCATATGTATTGCTCATATCAAATGCTTTACTTCATCGTCTTTTGTATTCCGCTAAGCTGCTTTCTGACTAGTAACGCCCTTGGTTAAAATAAATTCTTTTCACCCTGTAAGAAATCATTAAACCATTTTAATTCATAAAACAACTCATTACTAAAGCTGTTCTACAGGTTTAACATAGGGAGTAGTCCTCTTAAGGCAGACCAAAACATATCTGAACATATTCAGAATGCCTGATCTGTTATTAACCATGGGCATTGCTAGACCCCTTTTAGTGGGGCTCATGCCCCAGTATTGATCTGCTGTGCCCCAGTTAAATCTCACTATCAAGTTTTAACAAGCTCCTATGTTTGGCAGAGGATTCATTTAGATTGATAATAAAGGGAACAGAATGAATTTTATCCACAATGTCAAACAAGCTGGATCGTGCTTCTTGCAGTCCTGGTCGGTCCACCGCGGTGCACACATTAAGCTCCGTGCCCGGACAAGGGGGGCCTGTGCCCCAGTAGAGCTGTATGTCTAGCAACGGCTGTTTTCAGTTAATTATTATTTAGAAAATGTAAAATGAGAAAATTGACTGACTCTAGTAATTTCTGTGTACAGACTTGCTGATTAATAAAATTGTATATGATCGTTGCCTGTTTTCTCCCTTTGTTTAATTGGTTATTTCCTCTGGTTAAGTGGAAATATCCCATGACAGTGACATTTGGTATGGCTCATATTTAAATAAGTATATATTTTATTCAATACGTAAATTGTATATTTTGTATTATGATCTTTTTAGGCAGATGCAGTTGCATTCTATTAATATAGTTCTTCGTGTGGAGTGTGGATAACTGGTCAAATAAAATGTAAATGTTATATCTAAGTAGATTTACAAGATCCAAGTCCTTTTGTTTTCCCTCAATTGAACATTAATCACTCAAAAACCCATAACATTTGAACAAAACTTTATGTGTCTGTCAACCAACCTGTCAGTAACAGTCTTCTAAACCTTACCATGTTCTAACCCGTGCTGTCTATTTGAACTAAACAAGGAGTTTTGCAGACTCCACACCTATTTCAGGCAGGATTAACCTGCCATCGTATTGATGTCAACCTGCTCTTCTTCTGTCTTTTCAGTTATTCTGATGTCATCAGGAATGCTTTGTCCACTATAAAAACTGTCCTCATCAAAGTGATCATGTTTATTTCCATGCACTACAAAGAGAGAATCTCATGATTACAAAAACACAAATATTACATAGTTAACTATAATTTTGTCTAAACAATCAGATTGGGTAAGTAAATGTTAAACAACTATTTATGTCATAAGTTCAGGATATGTTTAGCTTTGATCAGTTTGATGTTGAACTTTACCAAGAACTATCAATTTGGATGTAATGATGCGCCTGCTAAAACGTTGTGAACAGAACCAAACAGATGCATACTGTTATATGTTTGTCTGCCATGAATTGCTAGACCTACTTTACTAGACTATAAAAAGTTACATATACAAGAATATTTGTTTTCTTAATATTTGTTTTTTTTACCTTTAACCTGTGCCGATTGAAAACATTTTGTTGAAATTCCTGACAGTAAATAATCTACTGTTTTGTCCTGCAAATACTAGGGTACAGTTTATTGAAATATTTTCAAAAGACAAATGACTATTAATATCTGTTTTCAGGATTATTAAAAAACAAATCAAAATGAATGCAATAAGGATCTTGGTCCTTTTGCTGATTGCTGGTAAGTGAATGAAACATTTAATTTATACAGTAAAAATAATTATAAACCTTTTCCTTCTTTTCAAATGTTCAGTGTTACAAATTGCATTAAATAATAGTAAATATTGTAAAAGTACAGTTATTATATTGTTGATTGGTTGTCTGGTTATACGGCTTTATATGGCTCAAATACACAGATTAAAAATGCATTTATCATTGTTTTCAATGGGAGGTTGATTCTAGGTGGAGTGCAGTGCTTGCACCCCGCCTAGCGCAGTACAACACATTTTTTTGTTGTGCCCAGAGTTCAAATGAAGTTGAACTGGTTGTCGAAAACTACCATAGAAGCGCAACCAACCTAGTGTTTGTGGAATTAAAGCACACCAGTCAAGATGGAGGAGAAAATTGTTATTTTCATTTCATGTGGCTTTTCATTTTCTACATTAAATGATCGAAGTTATCCTATGGTTACAGCCAAACAGACCTGTCTAATGTCGTTAGTCAATGATGTTAGCAAGAGCCAGCTCCAAATGTTGAATGGGAAGACGTACAACTCAATTTTACATGGCTATCAATTGTCCACCTAAAATAGTTGTACTGATCACATTGTTACAGTTAGCTAGCTCTATATAGCCTAGTTGTTTACCTGCCACCCAACTACAGTATGCTTTAACGTTGTAATACATTTAAGCTAGTTTAAACAGATTCCAAGACAGTCAGGTAGCCTACAACCAAGCTGGTCACCTCTAACATAGTTCATTAGTTATGTTGGGCATGATGAAAGTTCACAACAACATGACTGCAATGAAAACAATTAGACGGATAGAGATATCCATGTGCTACTTAAATTGTGAGTTTATGATTTGATATGGCCATTCAAATTTACAGTATTCTTGTTGTGAGTAAGGCCAATCAGAGCACTATTTTGTTAATATTTCCTTTAATAACCAGGAAGCACCTGCAGATAGATTAAAGTGCCAACGTCTAAAACCCAGGTTCTTTGAGTGAAAGCAAGGAGACTGCTTCATATGGGAAGCCCTTAGTGCGCCTTTCTTTCTTTCTGAAATCCTATACAACAGCACATATATATCAAGGCCAAGGAGACGTCATATATAGAGTGAGCGGTAGTCAGAAAGTTCGCCAGCCACTCTTAAAAATATGGGACAATAGTTGTAAGAAGTCTCCCTTCTATTACTTAAAGAGCTTGGTTCACATATGCAGATGCAACCCCTTAGTTGTTTTTGTTCTATACAGTCAACTTCTTCCTATTGGAGGCGTTTCAAACAGTGCCCCATGCACAAGAAGGCCCCAGAACAGCTGGCAAACCTTTCCTACCCAACTCGGCACCATTTGCGCTATTGAAGGCACGTCACATCCAAGCAATAATAGGCCATAAATGTGTGCTGACTGCAGTACAGATTTCTAAAACAGTAATAGCTCTTGTGAAAGCTCACAAAATGGTCTTGTTGAATGCGAATGGACACCCAATGGTGAAGTCCGTCCCATAGTGCTACACGCCATAGCAATGGCTTGCACTAACGACTTAAGACTGTCATGGTTCTGAGAAGGTTTCGACCGGCAGAGGGCAGCAACATGGACCTTGCACACCAACTCAACCTTGCCAGGGGCCCCATTTATTAAATTGTGTGTAGGATTCACTTCAAAGGGTTGCATTCGGACGAAACACGGAAAGTGAGTACGCATAAAAATATTTTTATTTATTAAAAAAAGTGGGAACGAACATCCCACACCAATCTCCCTTTATAAATCACAATAAACTCGATATTTGTCCCACCCTTTTAACGCCCATGGTTGCCTATATATAGTCAGGGAAACACCTGTAATTAATATTCATTCATACTGACTGCCCAATTGCGTAACACTTTTGGGTGTGGTAAATTCCCTGATTGCAACTGACGTGATAACAATGACACTCAACTCATATCTGCCCAACTGAGTCATCGAAAATGGCATTAGTTTAAACGTAGTCTGTCCTACTGTTCACCTTATTTATCAGAATACATTTCAGAACATGGAAGTAGGCTATTGTTTCATGATTACCGTTCCTATTAAATATGCTTCCCAATTAAACAGTACATCAGCTTTGAGGGGTTCTCTTGCAAAACATATATCTCTGTTTGTATTAGCCTAATTATCCTAAACCAGGTTTGAGTAATTATTTTCGATGGGAACTTTTCATACGTAATACGTGTGAGCAAATATTTTTTATTTATTTTACACAATAAATCTCCCATTGCTTGGATTTCTGTTATCTTGTTTCCAGTGCTTTCCTTAGTTACATTGTTATCTACACTTTGGCCATCATGTACTGGACCTCGGCCTTGACAGTTCCTGTTTCGATAGCCCCTGGCCTTTACCGACCTGGCCGGAACAGGGAAAGAGCCTGTCCACTAAGCCAAACCCCTGTCCACATAGCTGCATAAAGCGCAAGACACAGACACTACAGGGCCCTGCTCAAGATTTTAGGGATGAAACCCTAGTTTGTCCTTAAAATGACATTAGCATGTTTGGGGGCAAACAGAATAGGCCTACATGATTGCTAAAATGCTGTTACCCTGTCCTCTTGAGAGATTTGCCCTGTACATTGGCGAGCACAACGTGACTCCCAGGAACGTGGTTTTCTAGGCTGGCCCCAGAGAGCATGTTTTCCGCATTGAGAATAAACCTGCGAGATTACAGATGAGCCACAATCCAGTGTGTGCTTCTGCTTCCCCTCTCTTTCTCTTGCACAACCAGTCGTCTAGGTAGTTCATTACTTTAAAGCCACTTCAGTGCATCTGTAAATAAATGAGGAGCTCGGGAGAGCCCAAAGGGGAGAACCTTGAACTGGCCCTGAAAAGCAAACCTCAGGTACTTTCTGTGCACAGTTCTATACTTCTATGAGTATTTTGATTGTCTGCATTCTGAAACAGAAAATGGTCTGATAACTGTTCAATTGCCTCAGATCTATATGGTACCCCTCGCCACCCTTTCCTTTGGGACAAGGGCGTAATGGGAGTAAAACCTGCTATGAGTCTCACTCAATACCACTTGCTCTACCGCCCACAAACATTTCTGCAGAACAGGCGCAAGCTTCGCAGACACTGCAGACTATAACACTTCCAAAAAATTCAGGGTTGCGCTCGTAAACTGGAGCCTGTACCCAGGGTCGCCCATAAGGGGGTATAAAGGGGAAGCTTTCTGGGGCCCAGCCACTAGGGGGGCCCATGGAGGGCAGCAATAAATAATCATGTTCATCCTAAACATAACCAATGATAACCAAATTTTATTTTGAACCAAAATATTCATTATTTATTAAAACAACAAACACAAACATTGTATTTATTGTTGCTTTAGTAAAAAGTAGCCTGTTTCATAATGAAAACCTCCTCTCCTGAAAATGGTATAAGTAAATTTTTTTGTAGGCAACCGTTACGAAAAAAAAAAAAAGTGACTGGCATGACCTGAGAGTTTTACTACTTTACTGTTAGCTAACTTTGGAGTGAAATTCTTTGCTATGCCTGGGCCTGTACATAATAGGAATGCCAGAAAAGAAAGGAGAAGAAAAAGAGAGAACTAGAAAGGGCTTCAACCCCAGATAATAATGTAAAGAAAAACCTTTTTCTGTCAGCTCACTCAAAAAGCTTATCGCCGCTAGGCTGAAGAGGCGAACGATAGTCAGTTTAACCTTACAGCCACGAGGTATCTAGCGTCAGTAAAGGTCAGAGATACTTTAGAAAACTGAAAATAATAAAGAATTACAATAAGCCAGGAGAGGCTCACTAACCTGGCAATACCTGCCATTGAGTGTGCGCTGGCTAAACAGATAGACTTTAAAAACATAATTTATGAAGAACTTTGTATCCGGAAAGACAAGAAAGATGTCTGTATAAGAGGTAAAGATGAAGCCATATTGCCAATTGCATTTTCTACTAAGAAATGTGTGGTGTAAGCGTAGCAGATCTTTTTTGATATTGGTGTGTGTGAGGGTTCTATAATGGTGTGTGTGTGTCTGTGAACCTGTGCCAATGTCACCCCTGTCACTGAGTAAGTCTCTCTCAGTTCACATGTATGTATTTGGTAGGAGAGAGAGCATGCATGCGTTGATATGAGCAGATTTAGGGAGAGCCCATTCACTGGACCTTTTCAGGGGCCCAGCCATTTCTATGGGCGGGCCTGCCTGTACCCGCGTTGCAGAGTTGCATGACCCAGTGCACCAATTTGGGAGCACTCTTGAGGGGAAGCCCGCTGTCAGGAAACAGGAACTACAGCACAAAGCACAGACTGCTTGAACACAATAGTTTATACAAGAACATGGCAAAAACAACAGTATTGCAGATAAAAAACCTGTTGCCTTGCTCAGCGCCAAAGCAAGCTAGCAACCAGTAAAATGCTGTGGGCTATAAGTAGCTATTATGAAAAAATTACATAGCCCTCTAGGTGGTACTACTAAGGCACTCAAAAAAAAATTCTACCTGCTGAGAATCAAGTCAAAGGTACACAAGGAACCAAATAACTTTCAACATTAGATGAGTTTGACGCAGACACAGAAGAAGTGCTCTTATCATTTGCTGAAAAATACCAAGCGGAGACAACTATGCGCTCTGTATATGGAGCGGCACTTCAATACGTCTCCTTGGCCTTGATATCAAGACACAGTGGTATAGGGTTTCAGAAAGAGAAGTGCCCTTAGGGCTTCTTATAAGAAGGAGTTGAATGTATAGAACGAAAAAGAACAAACACAATTACAAAAAAAAAACAGGATGAAAACAAAAACAAATCCACACTAAGATATATTTTATTTGGGGGGGGGGGGGTTTAGGAGATATTTAAAATAAGAAGCTGACTCAGGTAGTCAAAGGAGTTTTTTAAAGTTCCAAAGCATAGAGAATATTACATTCAAGTTTTTTGCCTTTGTTTATAATCTTAGCCTTGGAACATTGAGTAGTGCAAAGACATAATGAATTAAGTGTTGTTGTTTAGGGGGCATACATTCAGAAATGCAGGCTAGGGTAAACCCTTGTTTTGCTGTCATAGTACATATTTAGCACCCCTGCCCAGATTGCATGTCCTCTGGGATGTAATCTCTGTAAGAGAGAGGCCCTGAGTTCCATCCATATTGAGATCGATCTAAACTTATGTACACCTCTTCTGCTGCAGCTGTACGGTAAGAGTTATGGAAAGTAATAGAGATCTCTCTTATAATTGGCCTATTTTTTAAGAATTTCCCCCATTTAATATCTATATATGAATAGTTGAAAACAAGGTCAATAAGCATAACAAATTAATTTCAGTTAACTGTGTTAAACCATCTGCAACGAATGAGGCACAGTTATATTTGTAGCGCTCTCCAAAATAAACAAAAATATCTGTTTCAAATCAATAACACGCCAATATGATATTATTAGGGCTCTCAATTTAACGTTTTTATTTTGTATAATTAATTACATAAAAAAGTGATAAAAAAAATAACACACAGGGTCTGAAATTTACACCGGCCACAGGCAGGTAGATTTTACGTTTGGCAAAGTAGCCTACGTCTCTGAAGGCTACCGGCCACATTGGCGGCTAAATGTTTGTAACAAAATTGTATTAAAAAACTATACTTCGTTTTGCCTCACTTATGCTGTTACTGTCTTCTGCTCTCTGTGTCGGAGTTTGACACATACACACACATTCTCGAGCTATACTCACTATGCCCACTACACCCCTCCGGTTAATTGCCTCACAGCAAGAAGGTCCTGGGTTCAATCCCCACTTGGCCCAAGGGCCTTTCTGTGTGGAGTTTGCGTGTTCTCCCCGTGTTTGCGTGTCCGGGTACTCCGGTTTCCTCCCACAGTCCAAAAACATGCAGGTTAATTGGTGACTCTAAATTGTCCGTAGGTGTGAGTGCGAGTTGTTGTCTGTCCCTATGTGTCGGCCCTGTGATAGACTGGCGACCTGTCCAGGGTGTACCCCACCTCTCGCCCTGTGTCGGCTGGTATAGGCTCCAACCCCCCGTGATAAGCGGTATAGGATAAGCGGTATAGCTAATGGATGGATGGATAGCTTGCTAGCTTGTTGGCATATAGTTACCATTAAGATATTCAATATATATAACATTGTAACTATATGCCTATCAGACTGTCATTAGCTTACTAGCCTGTTAGCACACCTTAATGGTGACTTTATGCCTATCAGACAGTCATTAGCTTGCTAGAATGTTAGCGCACCTCAACGGTGACTATATGTCAGGTATATTGGTATATCTTAATGTAACTATATGCCTATCAGACTGCCATTAGCTTGCTATCCTGTTAGGCATACAGTTATCATCAGAATATCCCTAACAGGATAGCAAGCAAATGACAGTCTGATAGGCATATAATTAACATTAAGATATTCCTATCAGACTGTCATTAGCTTGCTGGCCTGTTAGCATATCGTAACATTATCTCTCTAAGCCTTAGACTGTTTGGCCAGGCTACAGTAAAATTATGCTCTCTTCCTTGATTATGAATGGAGCAAAGCAGGGCTCCAAAATGATGTGGTCCCCTAGTGATTGTAGTAAATTAGTGTCGTTCCTTGGCCCTGGGTGATTCCGTCACTCCAACGATTTAGAGAAGCTAACAGGTCGTGTAGCTTATCATCATACTATGCTGTTGTTTTCCAGATCAGAGATGGAAATACAAGTTCTGGGGGAAGTCTGTGGAGATCTTGTCTTCCGGTCTGGTCAATGCTACCCTTCCAAGGTGAGTACAGCGCGTCTGACTGCTTCCTTTAGCTTGTTCTATATGTGCCAATGTCACTCTACTCAACTGAAAGTCCCGCATAGGCTAATGTTGCGCGGATCCAGTCTGCAATGGCTTTTAGTGTTAACGAATAGTGTTAAGCTTGGCGTTAGATATTAGTGTGTTAAACTTGGATTTCGATATTAGTTTGTTAAACTTGCCGTTAGATATTAGTGTGTTAAACTTGCCGTTAGATATTAGTGTGTTAAGCTTGCCGTTAGATATTAGTGTGTTAAACTTGGATTTAGATGTACGGACACCACTCTATTAAATACAACACACGGTTTGTTAATATAACTGCTGTAGGTATAGTTATATTACTGTATCTCTGCTGTAGGTATAGATATATTACTGTATCTCTGATGTAGGTGTGGGGACACAAAATATTATTGAACTGTTGTATATATAGTTATATATCGTATGATTGTAGATATGGGAACACAACTATATGTGTGTATATATAGTTAAATATGTTATGATTGTAGATATGGGGACCACTACAAGTGGAATAAGGCTGTGACGTGTATCCACAACGTGCTGAGTCCCCAGCGTTGGCTGGAGCATTATGGAGAGGTGATCATTAAGAACGCCAATAGCGACGCATGCACCTGCAAGATCACCTTCGTCAAGGTCAGAACACACACACACACACACACACACACACACACAGCAGTGACGCATGCACCTGCATGATCACCTTCGTCAAAGTCAGAACACACACTCACTGTATGTGCCATGCTATGTTATGTGGTCATATAGGTATTTTCTGAAAGTAAATGCAAATGAAGGTACGTTTTGTTTTTAGTTTTTTTTTAAAAGCCGTGGGAGAAAAGTAGGCACACAAAAAGCCCCTGTGGCTCGTATAGATGACAATTCAATAGGAGCGATCAGCCTGACTTCACAACAACAAAAAACTAATTTTTCGGGTGGCGGAAGTATCGTCTCCAACTTAAGGAGACGGCTATAGACAAGTTATTCTTTATGACAGCGATGAGCATACAAATAAAATATCTAGTTAAGTGGTTTGAAATGTTGTATATTGTCCAAACACCATGCTGTTATAGTTATAAAGCAATTGGTTATTACGTGCCTTTTTACGGTTAGGTAAAGTAGGCTAGTCTATTAATTAGGCCTAATGGTAAACTTGCTAGCCAGCCACTAGGCCTACTAGTAATAGGCTAACTACTTATATGAGCTAGTTTGATTACAGACATAGGCAAAGATAGGTAAATAAAAAATACATAGAAACGGCATTTGTTTCTGAGAGTGATTGACTATTATTATTAAGTATCTATTCTTTATTTTTACCCCAACTGGCCCAAGTCTGACCTCGCAACCGTGACCGCGTTGGACGCGGCGGCACTGGCAGGGCGTTCAGACAATGAATTACTACCAACTGTCGTTAGTTAATTGTGAAGTGTTTCCTTAATCTAATAAATCTGTTATTTAGGGATACAGGTTAGATTACGTTTGTTTATTTATAAACATTTTTGTCACTTCATAAATTTATTATAGCCTGAATGACAGAGAAACAGAGAAAGAGGTAGCCTAAGACAAGTTAAGAATAA
>JAVQIZ010026441.1:0-14571 GCA_036023535.2 Galaxias brevipinnis | reverse complement strand
TAGTTGTTTAGTTGTCTTTTGAGGAAACTGAATATAGTAAAACAAAAAACGCCTAGTTTGCTTTTTCAAAAATTGTAAATAGTTATACATTTATAGCATGTGGAGCCCATTCCCTTTTTCCCTATGTTGGCAACACTTGTGAGCACTTGAAACACTGTCGTCTATAGAGATTCCATATTTGTTCAATTTTTTTAAAATAAATTATCAAAGAAAATCAACTTATGTTTTTTTTTTTTTTCATGACAATATAACTGTGTTAAAATGCACAAAATAATCTATTTTAGTTCTCCCTACTTCTAGCCATGATTGTGGAGTTTCCATAGAGGTGCAACACTTGCAGGTGCAGTGAAAAATGAGCACACAGTGAGTAAAAATGTGACAGGAGCAAAAAACGCCCGGAAATGGCTTGGGGCTCTGAGGGTTAATACTACACAAATGCATATGACACTTTAAACTTTTTCAGTTATTGGTTGTGCAATTTAGGTATGTATTTTTAAAAAATTTAAAATAGAACCCTATTGCTAAAAGGTTAACTCAAAGGAGCATGGAAGGACTAAGTGGAGAATTTTTTTTTAAATGTATGGCTTCATTTTGAAATCTGAGGCAATTTTTTGAGGTAGGTTAAGTTTATCACTTAACTCTTGAAACTGTTTGTCACATTATTTATTTCTAGTGGTAGATATTTAAAATAAATTGTGATAACCAAACGGGTAATGTGGAGCAGCTGCTCACTAACTAAAGAGCTAACATCCTTTTCTGACTTGATTAACGATTAACTAGGAAGAATATATTTTCTTAACTTATTTTCTTTATATATATATATATATATATTATATATAAACATATAATATATATATATAAAAAACTATTGACATGTAGCTAATATGTATATATACAGCTACATGTCAGTAGTTTTTTGTTGAGTTTTGGCATGTAAGAGTTATTAGAATCAGCTTGATGGAAGGACAGGTAAGCTGAAGTGAACAAGGGAGTGAAATTACTGCTGACTAAACAGGCTGGCTGGACTACTTCTATCTAATGTCATAATGTTATCTAGCCGATGATTTCACCACGTCATGTGATTGAGACGGGATTTTTATATTTAAGAAAGCCCTAAGCTTGGAAAATCCTCTTAAATATGGTCTAAGCAAGATGAGCAAGCCAAGCAACCTGAAAACAAGCAGCCAGCTAAATAACCTAGTCTACTAACTTGCCTGACTTCAGAAATTTGCCTCCATCAAGTTGTCTTGGACATTTTTCCGCCCGAATGTCCCACGATTTGTAGTTTCTTTTAGTGTTTTGTGTACCTTTGCTACCAAATAAATTCAGATAGTTATATAGTATACTATGTAATGTTTGGATGGCTGTCAGTCAAAGCAGAACAAGCAAAGAGGCTTACTCATCCTCCACAAAGACAGTATATTTTTTTATATATTTGGCTTGCTGTTCACAAGGAAAGCCTGTATTAGGCTGTTCTTGCTGCAAGCCTTTGGTGACTATTTGTTTATCAAAATAATTTGTGAAATTGTGCACCGCTGTCTTAATTATTGTGGTATATTTCTCCATTGTAGGGGTTGATGGAGCCAGGGACCAAGGTACCCTGTGTGGAAGAAAACAGAGTCTTCAGGTTCATTTTAGTATGTAAGCGGGTTGTACGAATTTATTCAGAATTAATCATAACACAAATATTGACAAAGGAAATATAACTCGTTTGTCAAGAGACCCTCTGATACCAACCACTACCTAAGATGAGAGTCCTGTCCAAGGACTTTCACAGAATACTTATACCCTGGCAACAACATGTTCCAGGCTTAGTATAAACAGGTGATAGCGATGAAGGCATTGAGTGAAAACGTCATACATTCAGCCCTTATCAACCGACCAGACATGGTGGTGCCAATCATATTCTCGAATATGATTAAGATGATTATGTCACTGAAATAACGAATATGGCAATCAATAAAAAATAATTATGCAAATCATTATATAGAAATATGATTATTTCAACACCTGCTCCAGTCGGTCAGAAAGAAAAAGCTGTGGACAGCTGACAAGCTTAGGCTCGTAGTTGAAAAGGACATGGACTGTAAAGGCATGACTTCTTGGGATGAGAGAATCTCCACAATAAACTATAAATAATGTATATTATGCATTCATGCATTCATTCTGTTACGTCTGATCATAATTGATTATGGAGAAGTGGTAAGACAATATGAGATCTTAAGCTGACATTGTAAGTCCTTTCGTTTTCCCCACTTTCCAACTAATCACAAAAATGCTCATAACTGTAAAATCTGCTTGCATTTTTACATTCTCCACATAATTCGTACTACGTAGCTTGACTGGCTCTAGCAGTCACATGTGTTAACATTCTATATATCAAACATGTCCCATCCTAAAACGGTACAGACAGCCTTTGACCCCCTTCGTTCTCTACTGCTAATGTAGTGGTCAGATGTGAGTGGCTCCAGATACACATCAGCATAGCACCTCTCTCAGTAGTTTGTCATTAGCCACTGTTTCTGCAGGTTGGTTCTGTGACTGACTGGACATCAACATGGGGTGGATGGGTTAATAAAAAAATACAAACAATCAAAACGAGAAAATTACATGTTAATTTACAGCTGAAACAAACAAAAAACATAGCATTTAGAGAATATATTATAATTTGCTCTGTGTTAGTTAACAATGCTGTCTTACTATAAAAGTATGCTCTGAATGTAAATGATAATTTCTCATTAACTATATCACTAATCACTTATGTAATTAGAGAATGTAATTAGATTGTCTGAGTTTTAAACCCTCCTATGTGTTTCTGTGCGTGCGTTTGGCACACCTGCTGGTAAGTGTGAGCTGCACAGTCAGGTTGATTAGTGGGCTATGTAATGATCTGTAGAGGCCATGCCAAATTAACAATGCAACCTCATTAATGAGCCCCTATTAGCCCTGTGCCCTGATTTACACACCACCCACCCTCCTGCCTGCCTGCCTGCCTGGAACAGAAACATGTACGGTCAAGCACGTACTGTAGCGCCCAAACAAAAAGCACACTGCCAGTTTGAAGGTGTACACACAGTTCATTCACTCATACACAACATATCACCTGTATAAAGTGCTCTTTATTGTAAGTAATCATTATGAAATGGTCAAAGTGAGGAGCCCTCAGGTGAAGCAGCGATTCTTGTTGGCTTGTATTGTGAATGTGTTATTGTTTGTGTTGGCTCAGGTATGTTTTGATTCTAGCCTTGAGGATTACAACAGCTTCCGCTGAAGCCATGACAGCAGCAAAAGCGTAGAAACGTAGCAAGATAAAGTAGATAGAAGGACATCTTGTACTATCTTTGGCCAAACTGTTTCCCCAGAAAGAGATGGACTGTCTGACATAGAGCTTGTGTGAACCTACAATACAATTACACTGCTAAAATAACAATACTGTTCTGATTTGGAAGAAGAGGAGTGGCTATGGACTTGTTGAGTGCGAAAGAAGAACAAAAAGTAAGACTTCAGTGAGAGAATTAAATATATCAGACTGCTACTGATATTGCCGTTGTGACAATTTTCGAAGCAAAACTTTCAACATTTTAAATAAACGAGAAGCTCACCTGAGACACTTTAAGCATGCACTCACAAATACACAGTTTGTCATCAGTATGTGCGACGTGGCCTAAATTACAGGAAGATTCACTCAGTCAGACAAACTGTAACAGCATTGACAAGGTTCTGGTCTAAATAGTTTTTACTTATAATAAATAATACATTGAATCCTTAATTTAGATCATCCATGCAGTGTCTGAAATGTTCTTTCAGACTCGCCGGCCAAGGGGACTGGTCAATCATATTTTTTAATGACCATAATAATAAATGCCAATTTTGTGTCACATAGTTTCAGTGGGCCTACATTTCATTGAGATAAGGTATTATGTTGAAGGCAAACTTGAAGGCGCACTTCACCCATAAACAACAGCAAATTCATTATTCTCCTCTTATTACAAACAACTGGGCAGGTGAAATAAGACCATGTCAACACGTAGCCGGGTATTTATGAAAACAGAGTTTTTTTCAACCTTTGTTTTTAAAAAATGTCTGTCTGCATGAAAACGCAAAAAAAAAAACGCTGTCAAGAGAACGCCAAACCATGTTGGCCAATCAGAAGCCTGAAAAAAAGGTCTTACCAAGGCAACCGTCGACAGCCGCTATTTTGAATACGTGTAAACAAAGGAGTTAACATGCACATTCTGACGTAACAAAGGAAAACCTCCGGCTTTAACCGTTTTTGCTGTCCACACGTAAACACTGAAAACAGCATTTTTGAAAAAGCTCCACCCTGGCTGGCGTTTTCCAAAAACTCTATCTTCAGTGACGAAAACGCCGTTTGTGTGTGGACAAAAAGCCAAAACGGATAAAGAAAAACTCTGTTTTCAAAATACCTGGCTTCGTGTGGACAGGACCTAAGTTTCATAATGGTGTTCTATATTCCAAACACTGAGGCGCATTCTGAGAAAGCACAATCTATGACATCAGAGATTGTATAGTTTGGATTTGAGATCCTAAAGATTAATGTACCTTTACAGTTTTGCATTCTGTGAAGAATCTGTACGATCACGATCGCTGTATACACCTACAAGGGAACAGATATGTTTGTCCTCTTCTTAAGGAGCCATTTGGCATGTTTCAACAATGTGTCTATTGTTCTCTACATTAGAAGATAGACACGCTCCTCCAACTGTTATATTTCTCAAGACTCAAATAAGCAAGGGGGCCATCCTTCATGTTCTCTTAACGTTCCACCAATCCTTTTGCTTTACTGTTTTTTATAGCTTGAGCGTGTGTGTGTCAAACTCCGACACAGAAAGCAGAGGACAGTGTGAGCATGAATGACACCAAAACGAAGTAAAGACTCTTAGCATAGTTTTTTAAATACAATTTTGGTACAAACATTTAGGCTTCCCAGATGTACTCGCTAAACAGAAAACCTACCTGTCTTTGGCGAATGGCGGGTGTTAATTTCGGACCCTGCATCCTGCAGGCCTGTCTTTTCACCAAGCCGATTTTCCATCTGCCTTTTTATACCTCCTGCACTGTCAGAACGCTATCTCTTTCTCTAATTAACATTTTAATTACAAGGCCTGCTGAACTCTGGGAAATCAATAGCTCTCTCTCTCTCTCTCTCTCTCTGTGTTGCTCTATTTCCTACCATTGATCTGTCTAACGGAACACTTGCAACTCCATTGCCTCAGACAAATTGCGGTCACTTTACTTCATTTGAAGAGAGATTTGGTAGTATTTCACTATCACTCAGATTGGTTTGGAAGGAGAAATAAACTGTAGATTCAAACAAGATAAATTCTTTAGAGGGGATTTTCTTATTTTAAATTATAAGACTGAGACAATGAATTGGTCAGAATAAAACAACAAAATGAAATGAATGGAAGATCGTTGACAGGAATGCAATGTCATAGAATATTATCTTGTTTTTGTCTATTTCCTTTGTGATTTTGAGGGGGGGTTGCTATTTCCTGGTTTGGCATCATGCCAGTGCTATGAAGGGAATGGTTTGGGCTTAGAGTCCGTCTTTAATGTTTGTGTGATGTTAGCTCTGGCCTTAAACCCTGTCGAACTGTCTTAAGCCCTTTATGTCTGACCACCCACTCTGAGGGCCGGACACAAGTCAATGTTACACACTGGTTGATCACTGGATATCTCCTCTTTACTGTTACCTTCACTTCTATCTAACTGCTTATTCAAATTACAATATTACTTTTATTTCTGCATACTACTTTTATCACTTCTACATTCGTTTTATGTACTTAAGCTGTCTAATACTGTCATGCCTACCTAACTAATTGTGTTAGTAATCTGGAAAGCTAAAAATACTTTCGTCCGTAGTACAGTTTATTCAGTTGCATATTCACTGCCAAGAAGAGTTGGCTTAATTGTCGCTACATATGACATGAAGTTCATGGTTACTAGAGATAAATGTCTCCATGATGTTTTATCGTTGTGCATGTTCAGGTCTGGATCCATATCCCTCAACTTGCAAAGACGACAGCAGAAAAATGGTCAGCATTAAGACTCAAGCAGCAAGACTCCCTGCTCATCCTCTACCAATCTCTTCCCACCCCAGTCGCACCAAGAGAGCTCTGGATGAACAGGACCCCACCTGTGCAGCAGCCACCCTGCACGTCCTCAAACATTGCCTCCAGCAGGCCAGTGGCAAGAGGTACAACCTTTAAACAAATAAATATTTTAAATCCAAAAGGATTTAGCACATCAAACACTGTTTAAAAGGTATATATTGGCATATCTGTGAGAATATTAAAGGGGACCTATTATGCACATTTTCAGGTTTATTTTTACCTTTATTTAGGAGCTCTACTAGAATAGGTTTACGCATTTTAAGGTTCAAGAAACAATATATTTTTTTCCAAACTGCCTGGGTCTATAGCACCTCTGGTCTCCCTCAGTCTGAAACGCTCCATTTTAGCTCCTGTCTCTTTAAGGCCCCCCTTCTGACGAGCCCAGTCTGGTCTGATTGGTCAGCTAATCCAAAATTCCCGGCCTCGGCTCTGACTGGCTCTGTTTGAGCATGTGCTAAACTAGCGGCTAGGTGGGCATTATGCAAATGTGTGACTTAGTGACGTAGATAAGTTACGGAAGAAAATGCCGGACTACAAACGAGGCGTTTCAGGCAGTTCAGGAGCAGTGTTTTCTGTGAGAGAGAGTAGCTCCCTTTGGCGTGGACTATTGGCTTTGTAACTTTTCAGACCTTTTACATGCACAAAAAAACGATATAACGTACATAACATAACAACATATAAGGAAAGAGAAAACCCCAAAAAGCATAATAGGTCCCCTTTAATGTGCAGTTTACTATGGTAATCTCTGTATTGCCAACTTTCATGACAAGTTCGGTCAATGATCTTATAGATAACTTCATTTCTGAAGTTCTGCATGTTATTGATTCCATAGCACCCGCTAAGGTTCTAACTTTTTTCTGGAAAGCAAATACTTCCATGGAGAAATGCAGCTACTGTAAAAGTCCAGAAAAGAGAATGTCGTAAAGCTGAAAGCAAATGGCGAAAAATACAACTTCATGTTCATCACGATATCTATGAAGAGAGTGTCTGTGCTTGTAATTTAGAATTGAGAAATACTAGGCTATCTCGTTCCTCAAACATCATAAGCAATCATACTGCTCAAGCTTTATTTGCAACTGTCGATAAGCTGACAAACTCTCCGCTAGAAATACGCTGTGAACTGCTGTCTATGCAAAAATGCAACGAGTTTGCATGCTGTTTCACATACAAAATTGACTTCATTAGAGAATTCATCATTATGTACACGACCCAGAACGCTTAAATCTTTCAAATTCTGCATCACCACCACTTTGCCACATAACTTAGGTTCTGAGGTTGACATGATCGCTCTTCTTTTTACTTTCCACACCCACCATTCGCAAGTAAGATTGGACGTGGGGCAGTGCTTGTAACTGTCCAGGTTAATGTCATAGGAGGTGGGAATATTTTTTGCTAAGCGGTGCAAGAACTCACTTAGCCAATATAAGTGTGAGATACGAATAAAAACAACTTACCAACTTGCCCCTCATCACGAGCATACGTCATGTCACATGACGCAAGTATCCGGTCAAATAGAGTCAAAAGTTGTATTTGATGCTTGTATTTCTATAAAACGTTGAATATATTTTTGGGGTGGGTGTATAAACAGGTAGGATTTATTCTCAGTACGTTTTTTGATATTGGTGATCATGTCAACCTTTAAAAGATATCACTACAGTGTATTGTATTCAATGCTTTAAAGAAACAATAAAGACATCTCAAGTCGTCCACGTGCTGTATGAATACTCCTCCCACAAGCTTCTATAAAAAAAGTATTTTTGTGCCTGGCGTCTCAATGTACTGCAAATAGTTAACAGCTCTCTCCATTCAAGCAACTTTGTAAAGTCCCTGAAAACTGCAGTTATTTAACCTCTATCAAAAAGTGGAGCCTAGATGCTTCAATAATCTACAGACCTATTTCTAACCTGCCCTTTATAATAAAAATTATTGAGAAAGTTGTTTTCCTATTTTTTAGTCACCACTGGCTGCTATGGCTGCTTCATAGCACTAAGGCTCTTATTAAGGTGTTAAATAACAGCAGTCTTAGCGCTGACTCTTAGATTGCGCTGCTTTTGAGACTGTTGACCATAAAATACTTCTAGGATCGTAAAAGTGGGTTGAACTCGCCAGAACAGTCTTAAACTGGTTTAATTAAGTCGTATCTGGAAAACAGGACTTACTTTGTGTCCATTGATAACTACGTATCTGAGCTAACTAATTTGACATGCAGAGTCCCCCAGGGGTAAATTTGTGTGCCTTCTCTATTCAACTTTTACAAGCTCTTGCTAGGTCAAATTACGAGAAATAACAATATTGTCTTCTACAGGTATGCAGACGACACTCACATTTTTACACCAAATGACCACTGGGCTATAGAATCATAGTGTCAGTGCATTGAGTAGGTCAATAACTGGATGTGCCAGAATTACCTTCAGCTAAATAAGGAAAAAACTGAGCCAATTATCTTTGGCGCTAAAGAGGAAAGGCTAAAAGTTAGCACACACCTTGAGTCCATGTCTCTGAAAACTATGGACCAAGCTAGAAATCTTGGTGTCGTCATTGGCTTAGACCTACATTTCAACAGCCACATCAACTTTGTTATAAAATCAGCATATTATCATCTCAAAAGCATAGCAAGACTCAGAGGACTCATGCATGTCCCAACATAACGTAGGAAAACTGTTTCATGCATTTATTGCCAGTAGGCTGGACTACTGTAATGGTCGTCTTTTAGGTGTTCCGAAAAAAACTAAAAATGCTTAGATAATTGCAGCTTGTTCAGAATGCTGCTGATATACTTTTAAGAAAGACCAAAAGAACATGTTACACCAATTACCATCACTACCTGTGTGTCAGAAAATAGATTTAAAAATACTTTTGCTCACCTGCAAGTCACTAAATAATGTGTCCAAATACATTATCGACATGCTAATACGTTCTACTATATTCTTACCTCACTGTTTTTTCCCTATAGTTGTTCTTCTGTGACAGCTCTGGCAGGGCCAGCGAACCAGACCAGTGGTCCTAGTGGTTCCAATTATAATGGTTCCAGTCAGGAGAAGGTGTGTGCCCCTGTGGTTCCCTTCGGTCTTGACCTGTACTACTGGGGTCAGGACCAGCCCGGTGCAGGGAAGATCATCAAGTAAGCTTGTAGACAGGCCTAGATATGCACACAATGTGTACACGCACCACATTCCTACAAACTGATTTAATTATCAATACACATAGTCAGATAAAAAAAAAAAATCAATCGATAATTTGAAGGGGGCTGTGTGACCATAGTACAGTTCTGGTTATGTACAAAATAAGGAAAGTGAGGTTATCAAAAACAAACAGAACTTCCCTACAGATGTCAGTCATAACAGACATGGAATGATGCCTTTGCCAATGCTTCCCTGAACCCCTCTTTCCCAGGTCTGCATCACAACACCAGTTCTGGGTACCCTGCGAAGTGGAGGAGGAGGTGGAGAACAAGGAACTGTCAGCCCAAATGAAGGCCCGTTACATCTCCTTCCCCGGCCACTTTACGCCTGTCACACACACCTGCAATGCCCCCTTACCCAGCGGAGCCCTCTGCCAGAGACAGGATCGTGTCAAGGTTAGACAGTCCAACTCACACAATTAAATTGAAGGGTACAAACACATTTACAAAGAATCAAATAATAATGAGCCTTTTCTTTTAGCAATACCTAAACACACACAGACTGACACAAATGCACCTTTAGAAACACGCATTTTGCCCGTAATAACATACGTTGTCAATGTGTATATTATCCCCCAGTGTCCATTCCACGGTGTGATCATCCCTCGTGGAGAGCTAGGCCAGCCCACAAATCCAGAAGACAGGGCTCGTCTAGAGAGAGAGGAGAGGCAGTGCAGGGAAGAGCAGCCTGGTGAGTTGGAAAAGCGCACATTCACACACACACACACACACACACACACACACACACACACACACACACACACAAACACACAGTCCAGAAGGTTTATGTTTTAGGATAAATATTTCTGGGGGGTTTTAGAGATTTGGTCTCGATTTGATGAAAAACTCTGGGTCAGAATTCGGTGTGACAAATGTCCTGTGCCTGTGCAGTAATAATGTTTCTATCTGTTCAAAACTTTTGGATCCTGGTACTGTCCTATCCTGAAAACACTCCATGTTTACATTTTCAGTGAGCCTCTATAAATGGGCTAGTATTTGTTCTAAATAGTGCCTCGGTTGCTTACATGTAGTAGTTCAAGAGACAAGACCAAGACCAGGGGTAGGGGAAGAGGGTCGAGACCAGTGTTGTGCTAGTTACTGGAAATTTGTATTTAGTTAGTTAATTGTTACCTCTTTAAAAAAGTAACAATGTTACTTTACCGATTACTCCCTTAAAAAAAGTAATGCGTTACTAACATTAGTAACTTTTGCATTTCCCAATTTACTCAAACTGAAGTTTCGGCTTTATTTTTTATCCCACACTGCTGACTTGTGATCGTTCTTTGGTACTTTCTATTTGCCAATAGACCCTGATATATGCATATATTTTAAAACAGCAACACAAATAATACCCTAATAAACCATAAACCACACAAAATATTTGTGCAACTTATTTATTCTAGTCTCAAATGGCAAAACAACAAGCCTCAAAGCTCACGGCTTACATTCCCATCTCAAAGTAATATTCCCACATTCAAAACGGACGAAATAAAATTATATAAGTTTCACTAAATACTCAGCAATGAACGTTATTTAAGTTCAAAGTAACAATATATTTCTCGTTCCGTTTGTGTCCGAGCCACCCTCCAGATCAGCCGAGCAAACAGTAAGTTATGTTCAAGCTGGTACCGCTGCTGTGACTTTAACTAGCCAGTGTGCCAAGTTTACAAGTACAACCACTATAGTCGAGTGCTTAGCAAACGATCATTACCAGTTTAGTTGCCACAGTTTCCTCCAAAACCAAAACGTATAATTTAGAGTACCAGAGGCACCCCTTAAAAAGTATTTACTTTGTTATGAAACATACTTAGGAAACAATACAGATTTAAATAACATTAGCAAACCCTAAATAGCATGTGTGGTTTGCTCTAACCTTCTTCCTCACGCTAATGTTATAATTTTGAGGAGGCATAAGAAGGGGGCTATATAACGGTGAACTCCCAAACTGCATGCGGAAAGAGTCACAGGAAAGAGTCACATTTGAGCATAAACAGTAAAGAGTGACCAGGAAGCAAAATAAAATACACATTTGTTATCGGTAAAATGGGGAAAATCACAGTAACAAGTAACGGCCCCATTTCAATTTTCAGTAACTGTAATTTAGTTACTCAAACATGAATAATAACGCATTACTTTACTAGTTACCACGAATAGTAGTGAAATTACGGGAAAGCGTTACTTTGTAAGAACTTTGTACTTTGTAACGCGTTAGTCCCAACACTGGTCAAGACCGAGACAAGACCAAGACCGGCAGGTTGAAAAAATTATTTACAATTGCCCTGAAGAGTAATGTAGATATATTATTTTTTATACTTATGCATTCTAAGTGGGTCAGCATTTTGGCATGTCTATTCATGTTTACATCTTTAATATTGCATCATTAACATTTCTGACACGTTTACCGAAATGCTGTGTTGTGGTAGGAAAAAAAGAATTGACTTAATCAATTGGTTCAGTAGGATCGATTTTTTTTGTTTGTTTTTTACATTTTGATGGCATACTCCACCATATTAACGTTACACACCCTCATGTTAAGTTACTCAACATCCCCCCAAAGGACTAATATTACACAAGCTCCACCACTAACGCTTACTCTACCAAGCAAGTCTGCGGCAATAAGGCTAATTTGAAAAAAGGCCTATGGACAGAACTAGCTGGCATGCAAGTAAGTCAACGTTAACATTCCTTTAGGTCCTACAAGTGGCCAATGTTAGCTATGATAATGAAACCATGTCAGCTAACTTGGGTTAACAATCCCTAAGGATCGGTAGGATTGTGAGCTAAGGTTGACTATAATGCTTCACACTGAAGTTAGCTGATAGGGTTTCATAATCATAGCTAACATTTTTCCACTTGTCAGAGTCGAACTTCGAGGAACGTTGACGTTGACATGCATGCCAGCTAGTTTTTAACGAGCGTCTAGCTAACACACAATGAACAATTTAGCTGAACTTACCTCTGTTTGTGGTGCCTCTGGATATATCTGACAAAATTGGAGGTAGTACCTGCAGACTTTCCATAACACATTTTGAACTACAACTGCCTTTCTACTTTTTAGTGAAAAGTCAGTAATAAATTCCAAGTGGTTGATGTACCCAAACCGAATTATAAAGGATTTAGATGACATGGACACTACTAGCTTGCAAGTGATGCAAAACTAACAACTGAGATCAAGAAAATGCACCTGCTGAGCTGAATCACATTGGAGGGATAGGGTGACCTTATTAGGTTCACAGGTGAATACAGCATGTCTGTATAACCTACCCAATCATACTTTGATATAACGTTGATTGTGATATTTGTGAGAAAATATATAATTCCGGCGTAGGTCCATATATAGTATTTAAATAAAACATAATATTCTAAACGACTGAGATTAAGTCAAGAATGAGACAAAATTGGTCCAAGATCGAAGCAAAGACCAAGACAAATAGGTCTAAGACCAAGTCAAGACCGAGACAAAATAGGTCAGAGTACGAGACAAGACCGAGAACATTGAGTGCGGTCTCGAGACCAAGACCGGACTCGAGTACTACAGCTCTGCATAGAAGCATATGAACTATATAGAGATGTTAAGAAGAAAAGCTTGAAAATGTCTACGTTGTAGTTGACTGTAATTCCTTTGGTAAAAGACAATCAAGGTAAAAAGCTTAATATTGAGTAATATGGTTTTATAATATTCTGAGGACATATGGTTACTCTTCAAGCTAAGCCAGTTAAACACACAACTGCTCGAATGTGTGGGGTCACACAGAAAATGTCATGTTTCCATGAAAACTCACACTTATATTCAGAGGCGTCATGCACCCTGTTTCTTTGAGGGGGCACAGTTTCACAACTCTATTTACTATATGCCGCTTTTGTGAATATCAGGGCTAGAATTTTTTTTTTTTTCATGTGTTGGCAGATGTTTGCTACCAGGCTTCTCCAATGCCTTTTTTGTTGATATGCAACCGAGAAATCTGAGATCGCTAAAGACATTTTTGTTCAATGGAGCAGTTTGTGTATTTACATTTTTAATCCCACCTTTAATTGATTTTGATTGGCCAGCTGACAATAAGGGAAATTGACGAGCGGTGTGCTTTGGCAAAAGATAAACTATTTAAAAAAATATGTGAGACACGTTTTGAAAAAGGGGAATGCCAGTTGCGTGTTTACATAATGGTGAAGCGGCGTTGGAAGTTGAAAAAACGTGTTCAATGGGCAGTGCCCCTAAGAGGTTTTCTGCAATAAACAAAGCTGCAAGGCTTGCAAGATTTTGCTGCCATTGCAAATGTTAATTTCGATCCCTGGCAAATATACTACCATGGATTTGATTTCAAATAATTGGGGGGGCATATGCCCCCTCTGTTTGAATGGGCACGACACCTGCCTTATATTCATCAAACGAGTTGCAAAATGTAATCAAAACATTGACTAGGATATAAATAATAGTTTTTACTAGAAATTATTTTGTCCCTCCAACTTTGCTTTTGTCAAGTCATCCTCCATTTGCAGCAGTTACAGCCTTGCAGACCTTTGGCATTCTAGCTGTCAATTTCTTGAGGTCATCTTAAGAAATTTCACCCAATGCTTCCCGAAGGACCTCCAACAAGTTGGATTGGCTTGATGGGCACAAGCTTGATGGGCAAAAACTTGATAGGGTTGAGATCTGGTGACTGCGCTGGCCACTCCATTATAGACAGACTGCTTCTGCCTTATATAGTTCTGGCATAGTTTGGAGATGTGCTTTGGGTCATTGTCCTGTTGTATGAGGAAATTGGCTCCAAACAAGTGTCGTCCACAGGGTAGGGCATAGTGTTTCAAAATGGAGTGATAGCCTTCCTTATTCAAGATCTCTTTTATCTTGTACAAATCTCGCACTTTACCAGCACCAAAGCAACCCCGGACCATCACATTTTCTTCACCATGCTTGACTGAAGGAGTCAATAATAATAATAATACATTTTATTTAGTTTTTAGTGCTTTTCTCGAGACTCAGAGGGCTTTGCACAAATTGGTCGGCAATTAATTACACAGAATGAGCAATGAATGGACCGACAGCTATCAAACACAACACTCGGTCGGAGTGGTACCACGGCAGCCAATTTGCGCCAGACTTGCTAAACATATTGCGACAGACTTGCTCACACACATAGGACACACAGATCGACGCCAGGTGAATTGGCAGTGACTGGTCAGGGCACTGGTAGGAGAAAGGAGCATGTTTTTGTTTTTTTTGATGGTGGGAGGAAACCGGAGTACCCGGAGGAA
>JAVQIZ010026436.1:0-15691 GCA_036023535.2 Galaxias brevipinnis | reverse complement strand
ATGTCACAATTCTGCACACTACGGTTCTCCATTATATTACAGTTATTTAGTGTATTTCTTTGAGAGAATTTAATTTGAACATTTTTATTTATGAGATCATGCCTGATTAAATTAAATAAGTTATGTTGGTGACATCAACCCTGCCGACCAACTCAGTGCTCAGCTGATTGCTCTTCCAAAAGACTTTCTGTTGATTTTTAATTAAGAAACCTGAGCCTGATGCCGTAGTCACCCCTTCGGCAGAGAAATTACAGGAGCAGTGATGAATTTCTAGACTAATGACTCGTTTAACCGACAAATAAAGCTTCACATAGGCCATGGATGGGATCATTGTTCAGATGTGTTTTGAAATAAGCTTATTCATTGTGGTAACCACTTATTTACTATAGGTTATCACATTGGATGTCTTCTTGACCGCAAAAATATCAAGTAAGATATTTATGAAAATAATCCGGACACATTTTCTTTGTTCATGTACACATTAAATGTGTGTATCAGGTGATAAAAAGAGGTCTTATTGTTATTGGTAATGAGACTTTTGCATAAATGAGCCCTTTTATTGAAGTTGACATCCGGATAATTTTTTTTAACTTTTGACACCAAAAGCAGCAATGTAATTTAATGGGCTCGGTAACTCTCTCTATTTATTGCTCCCAGTTCTGCTGCTGGACAGTGCTTTTGCATTGTGGAAGCCATTTTGTATGAACAAACCATGTTTTTAGTTTTTTGTCTATTGAGACGTTATACTTATTTTGCACAACAGGGTTGACTATTTAGGGCAATAGGCTGCTGTGAGATACAAGTAATACAAGTAATCATGTGATCAGGAAGTAGCCCATGCAGATGAGAGATAACACTTGATATGAGTCACGATGGTGGACCAACCCAAAACTTGATCCAGCAATACAGGATATGATTGTTGCATGGTATGCTATTTACATGTAAATTTAATAACTTTCATTGGATTGACTCAACCCAGTTAAAGACCATGGAGGGCGTTGCATCGTCACCAACATGTCACTAACTTGTTAGAAAGTGCACTTTATTTGCAATATTTAATTTAGGGTTAATTCATGCTTAGTCAAAAGAACCATTGAACCAACGGGGAGACATTGGTTCATCGTTTACATTCCATATATGTTTTCTTTCTGAAGAAACGTTTTTAAACGTATGATATACGTATGTACCTGACGTGTTTGTCATGGACTGAGTAAACCAAACAAGCAGGATCACAAAATATATCAACATGCATATTTAGTTTTCTTCCCTTTCTCCTCCCTTTTTCCTTGCACTTTAATTACCTGTCTGTAGGTGTCAGGTCAGTAAAGCAGAGGTCTCTGAAGTAAACCAGTCATTCTCTTAGCTTTGTGAGAAAATAGCACACGGACACACACACATTTATGCATACACGCACACACATGCAACTGTGAACATACTGATATACACGCACGCTATGAATAGCTTTTAAAATAAGATAAACATTTAAGGGGCCTTGTTTTCATGGTTAAATCAGGTGTGATTTGGGAGCATGTTCAGTGAACATGCTTGCTGTCTTGGTGCGTGATGCCTGTACGCAGATCAGGAAGTGGCTCCTCAAAGCTGTGATTAAACATGTGTAACTAATCAGGGACATAGCTGCCATGGCACTAGCATGTAATTTGTTGAGTCTAAATTCAAAGAGGGATGTAGAGGGAGAGACAGAGAGGGCAAGAAGGCGAAGGGAGTTAAGAAGTAGGAATGTTAGAATATGGGGACCCTTTCTTATTTGAATTGATTGAGGTGCTCGTGCTTCTGTAATACATTACACATTATAGGTATTTTGGTTTTATTTGTATCGCTGTATGTACATGTACATGCTATGTGGGTAATGCACTATAACAACCCATAAAAAAAAATTATGGAAACACAGAAACATTTTTGATTTACATACTTCTCGATAATGCTGAGTAAAATACAATCAAAATGTCAAAGGGTCAGTTTTTGCAATAATAGACTGACAGTCGAGTCCTCTCCCCATTTAGATGAACGGCTTATGTTTCCCTTTAGCGATTCTAAATGAAGAGGCAGAGGAGGCATTTGAAATTCTGGTGGAAATGACTGGGCTGGCTAGCAGAGGGGAATCCTAATGGGGCCATCAAAGACCTGATCTGTACCCAACAGACGAGGCAGCTGTGAATTGTATGAAACATTGGAAATCAATAGCTTCTATGGAATTTCATTAAGCGGCAGTATCCACAATTGATAGGCTCTCATAATTTGATGGATTGCACAAAGAATATTATTATCTGCCTCTATCGAGACGGGTAGCATGTGCAAAACTGAGCCCTGAGAATTGGTAAACTGGAGCAATTTGTTCAGAGTAAAAAAAAAAAAAAAGAGAAGAATATTGATTTTGGTTATGTTAAAAGCCAGAAAAAAAAGAATCAAAGGTTAAATCTTTGCTGAGCTGTATTGAAAAATACGTGTGGATCCTCCGTGGGTTATTTATTCATTAATCCTCCCTTTTTTGGTTGCCTCCCTCCCTCGCTCCCTCCCTCTCTCCTCTCCCCTCTCAGCTCCAGGAGAAGTGCTGGAGGACGCAGACAGTGGGAACGAGAGTCGCAGCGGCAGCGAGGAGACCCACGTGTGTGAGAAGTGCTGCGCCGAGTTCTTCAAGTGGTCAGACTTCTGTGAACACTTGACAAGCTGCACCAAGAACCCTCTGGTGCTCATCGTGAACGAGAACGAGGACACGCCCGATCCTTCCCTGGAGTACCCCATCGAGCCCTCCCCTGTGCCCAGCTGCGCTAGCGAGCAGGCAGACAGCGAGGGAGACCCTGGAGAGGGCGTCCACAGTTTTGTTGAAGGGGATGAGGGACCAGAGATGACCACCCTGGAGGTGGCCAGTGCCCTGGAGAAGGAGGACGAGCCCATGGAGATGGAGCTGTCCCCGGAGAAGGTTCTGGATCCCGAGGAGGATGACATGGCCTCCCCCGAGCCAGACTGCTCCCTACCTCAGCTTAGCAACGCCGCCCCCTCACAAGCGACCGGCTATGCCATGCCCAGCACCAACGTGACCCTGGAGACGCTGCACAGCACCCGCGTAGCCGTGGCCCAGTTCTCCCAGAGTGTGAAGGCGGCGGTGGGCAACGGCGTCTCCACCATGGCCATCCCCATGATTCTGGACCAGCTCATGGCCCTGCAGCAGCAGCAGATCCATCAGCTGCAGCTCATCGAGACCATACGCAGCCAAGTGGCTCTGATGAACAGGCAGTCTGCATCTCAGCCGGCCCTCAACCACCACCACCCCCACCAAAACACCGCCGTCGCTGGCTCGCAGGGGGCAGTAGCGTCCTCCGGCCTCCCTCCCGTTCCCAGCCAGCTCCAGCTGCACAGCTTCATGACCCCCCCTGTCCACCAGATGCCTGTGAGGTTGCCACCCACTCTTAACGGCCAGGGCTCCCTGTCCATGACGACAGCCATGGACGGCCCTCTCTCCCACACCTCGCACAGCGGCAGCCAGCAGCCCAACTCGTCGATGGCCACCACCTCCGCCGCCAACTCCACCTTCTCCTCATCTGCTGGCAACGGCATGCCCTCTCTACTGCCCTCTAGCTGTTCATCCATTAACAGCAGCGGCAACAGCAGCAGCGGTGGCGCAGCAGCGGGCGGGATTAGCAGCAGTCCAGCCTTGCACAGGAACGCCACCACCCCTCCGTCTCTAGGACACAGCAGCCTCATGGGGTCCGCCTCCAACCTACCTCTGTTACCGCACAGCCCGTCCAGCAGCGTCATCTTCCCCAACCCGCTGGCGAGCATAGCGGCCACGGCCAACGCCCTGGACCCCCTGTCTGCGCTGATGAAGCACCGCAAGGGGAAGCCCCCCAACGTGTCCGTGTTCGACACCAAGCCCAGCTCTGAGGACCCCTTCTTCAAGCATAAGTGCAGGTTCTGCGCCAAGGTGTTTGGCAGTGACAGCGCCCTGCAGATCCACCTGCGCTCCCACACAGGTGAGAGGCCCTTCAAGTGTAACATCTGTGGCAACCGTTTCTCCACCAAGGGCAACCTGAAAGTCCACTTCCAGAGACACAAAGAGAAATACCCTCACATTCAGATGAACCCCTATCCCGTGCCAGAGTATTTGGATAACGTGCCCACTACTTCAGGCATCCCGTATGGCATGTCTCTGCCCCCAGAGAAGCCTGTGACAACATGGCTGGACAACAAACCTATCCTCCCCACGTCCAGCTCTGTGGGCCTCCAGCTCCCTTCCACCTTGCCCAGCATGATGGGAGGATTTGGGGATTCTCCCAGCATCACCCCCCTCAGCAGGTCACCACAGAGGCTCTCTCCGCCCTCCAGTGAGTGTGCGTCTCCCTCCCCTAATATTTTCACGGACTCTGGCATGACCACCACTTTGTCGTCGCCAAAGCCCAACTTAGAAAGTGACGCCCCTCCTCTCCTAAAACCCGAGGGGGTCCACCTGCCCCCAAACTGCCTGGCCCGGCCTGTGGAGAACACCACCACCACCACCACCACGGTCACTCAGGTGATGCTTTCCACCACCGTCACCACCACGTCCACCAACAGTGGCCAGGTTGCGCAGCCCACCACGACCCCTTCCCCGGCGTCCCACCCCATCCTCCCAATGCTCTCAGACCAGTTCAAGGCAAAGTTTCCCTTCGGAGGCCTGCTGGACTCTATGCAAACGTCGGAGACCTCCAAACTGCAGCAGCTGGTGGAGAATATTGACAAAAAGATGACCGACCCGAACCAATGCGTCATCTGCCACCGGGTGCTCAGCTGCCAGAGCGCTCTGAAGATGCACTACCGCATCCACACCGGCGAGAGGCCCTTCAAGTGCAAGATATGCGGCCGCGCGTTCACCACCAAGGGGAACCTGAAAACACACTTTGGGGTGCACAGGTCTAAACCCCCTCTCCGTGTGCAGCACTCCTGCCCCATCTGCCAGAAGAAGTTCACCAATGCAGTGGTGCTGCAGCAGCACATCCGTATGCACATGGGAGGACAGATCCCCAACACGCCCCTGCCGGAGAGCCTCCAGGACATGGAGGCCGACCTCTCCTTTGACGAGAAGAGCCTAGACGCCATGAGCAGCTACGACGACGACCTGCTGGACGAGATGGAGCAGGCCATAGACGACGAGGATGACCTGAGGGAGGGAGACCTGGACCCGTTGAAGCCTTACTCGCCCGGCAGTTCCCCGCCGACCTCGGTCATGTCCAGCATCGCTGCCCTGGAGAACCAGATGAAAATGATCGATTCCACCGTCAACATGAGCCGGTCCTTTGGGCAGAAGCCCGCTCAGAACGGCAGCCGGCTGGGAATGGAGGGGGACTACTTCATGAACGACTCCCTGTCTGTGACGGGGGACATGGAGGGCCAGAGCGTTGGGAGTCCGGCACTGTCCGAGTCCTCCGGCTCCATGCAGCAGCTGTCCCCAGCACACAACCAGTCAGACCACCAACGCTCCAAGTCACCCACCACTGTCCATCTCAACAACGGCCACAATGGCAGCATGACACAAGAAGGTGGCCTGGACCATTCAACAGCGACGGCCACAGTGAAATCGGAGAAATCAGACACCTCGTCCCCACTACCAGCATCTGAAGGTATCGGGGCTCTAGACCTGACGGCCACCCCGCCAAGCAGGCACTTCATCAAGGAGGAGAATCACTTCAACATGCTTTTCCTGAGCAGAGACAGAGGTACGCAAAAACGCTAAATACATCTAAAAGTTGATGATAATGATGATGTTATTTGTCTATATAAGTCTTTTATTTTTATCATGAAACATATTGAATAAATATTTAGGTAGAGTGCTTGTGTGTTTAATTAAATGTAAATTACAAATGTTTTTATTACAGCAGCTAGGTTATTTTACATTACATGCAACATTAAAATGAACACAAAATGTAGGATGATATAATAACTTGTTTAATTACTACTTCGCCAGGTTTTAACACACCGAGTTTGGCCACCACAGCATCAAACATGATCAAAATGGAGATGAACGGCCACGGCAGGTCTATGTCCCTGGGCAGCAGCCCTCACAGGCCAATAGGCCTCCCCATGCCTGCTGCCACTGCCCCCCACACAACCATGAGCTCCAGCATCACCCCCATGCTGGCTCCACCACCTCCCAGGCGCACCCCCAAGCAGCACAACTGCCACTCCTGTGGGAAGAACTTCTCCTCAGCCAGTGCTCTGCAGATCCACGAGCGCACGCACACAGGCGAGAAACCGTTTGGCTGTAACATCTGTGGGAGAGCTTTCACCACTAAAGGCAATCTGAAGGTAAGACCGTCGCTGTTTAACACTGCCGAGGTCTTACTGAATACATTTTAGACGTATTACTGCAAATTGTAGTGGGACAAATGATAAACCAAAAACAAACACCTTATTTAATAATTGTTCCAAATTTTTTTTTCAGACATGTCAAATAATTAATATTCAATATCCTTACTTTGTCATTGTGAAACAGTTCTACATTAATTAAAAAATTCTAAATCTTAATTATTTTAATTATGTACGTATTTTTTACTGTTCATGTCTCATTAAAAAGTATATAATTTAAATACAATTACTTGAATTAAAATAAGCTGATGCAAGAATTGGGATGACTTATTTCACCAATATTGTTTATTTCTCTGAATGGCAGGTTCACATGGGCACCCACATGTGGAACAATGCTCCTGCTCGTAGGGGCCGGCGCCTCTCTGTGGAAAACCCCATGGCCTTGCTGGGAGGAGACGCCATGAAGTTCAGCGAGATGTTTCAAAAGGACCTGGCAGCTCGGGCCATGAACGTGGACCCAGGCTTCTGGAACCAGTACGCCGCCGCCATCACCAATGGCCTCGCCATGAAGAACAACGAGATCTCCGTCATCCAGAACGGAGGCCTCCCTCAGCTGCCCGTCAGTCTGGGTGGGTCAGGCATGACCTCTCTGGGGGCCATGCCTGGAGGAATGGACCGGGTACACGCGGGAAGTCGCTCCCCTATGACCGGTCTTGAAAAGACTGGTTTGGAGGTTGGAGCTGGCAGGCCCTTCTCCAGATTCATGGAGGAGAACAAAGAGATTGGGATCAATTAATAAAAAACACTTATGTATTATTGGGAAGGACTTCATAAAATACTTATGATAAGGAAATAAACTGTTAAACCAGTTTGAACTTTTACGTACTATATTATGTACAGATTACGTTTTTTTTTTTGTTTGGTTTTGGAAATATTGTATTTAGTATTGGTTAGAGGCATTTGCCTTTTACTCATCTCCTCATCCTTGATATTTTTCTCATTCAAAGAATATTTTTTCTCTTGTATGAGAATATTTTGTCTTGCAAGATTTGCATGGTACTTATTGGTTTCTATCAGTATGTTTGACTGCTTTTAGCAATTATTTTGAAAGCAAATGTATTGTCTCATTTGTAACAGGCAAGCCTCCAATTTGAAAAAGTATTAAATTGAATGGAGCAAGCTTTTTGTGCAAAGACTGACTAGCCCTTTGTTTGCCTACATTCTTTATGTTTGTGCTTATACAAAAGGGCCACATTTGAAGGACAGACTGAATTATGGTGTTTCTGTGTTTGCCTGTTTTTTTTCTCATGAAGTAGAAAACTTGAAAAAAAAAGTTTAAACTATTTTAATCTTTACATTTAGTCTCCCAGCATTGTCTTATAATATTGTCCGGTGTCTTTAGTATTTATGATATTGACAAAAAAAGCGGGTATAAGAAAATATATTTAATGGCCCAAGCATTTTATGGATCCTTTTTTTTCTAAACTGCAGGCTTCACTTATCTTTCAATAAAGACATGTCATTTCAGCTGATCGACAGAGAAATATTGTGAAGTTTTATTTGGATATCCAGTGAGCTCATGTGTAACAAGTCATATACAGTGAAGAGGCTGAGATATCTAAAGCTGCTATGACCACAACCCTGATTTTAATCTTTGTAAAAAATTAAAAAAAGATGAAGCTATCCTTTGAGAGAAATATGTATGTATAGAATTCAGACAAATCTAAAACAGGTATGCATATTTTGTATCACATGAATATAGACACCATGAGCTGAGAGTATTTGTCATGTTTGTGAATGCACTTTTTAAACAAGACGTTTTGTCTGTGAGTTATCTTAAACCTTTTGACTGAACTATCTATCATGTGTTGTTTTAATTGTTTTCAGCGTACCACTCCTAAGATTTACAGAGTCGGTCCTCTGGTTTGGCATCTGCTCTACTCATCAGAGTGCCACCTCATCCACTCAATCAAATCCTTCTCAAATAAAAAAAGAGAACAGGTCATCTGTATTTGACTGGTCTCCTTCTCTGCCTACATATTCACACCTTTATATTTAACTAGATTACCTCTGTTGTTTGCAAAAACTAAAGGAGGTTTTTTTTGGCACTCAATCTGTCTTAAAAGATTTCTTTAAAAAATACATTTATATATCTCACTGTTGAATTCTTATATCTAATTGTGAACTATATAGATTAAGCTAAATATACCCGTATCTCCTTGTAATTGTAATTATTGAACTTTGTCAGTATATTTATATTTTTATTTAGACGTTGTAAATATTTTTATTAAATGTGCTTTTATTATATTTATTTGATATTTTATAATTTGTTCAGTCCACCATATAACATTCAGTATCTACAACTGATAAAAAAACAAAAAAAATAAATATAAATTTACATTATCTTAGAAGGACACAATAATCCTTGAATAAAAAATATATTCAATATATTCAGTTAATGAGTACAAATTGTATGTTATCACAGAATTTTGTAACCTTCTGAATTTTTAGGACAAACAAAATGGTGCAACATTTTTAGGGATAATATAAAAAATATTACCTTGATGGTAATCAAAATGTGCTTACATTGTCATCGATACTGTAAAATAACCTTCCATTATCAGTGAAGAAAAACAAATCTAATGGAATAAAATAATTAGCAGTCATCTGCGTTCTACAATGGATTATTCTATGTTTTAAATATATTTATAAAAATAATGTACACTTGGAAAGTACATTTTGGAAATGTTAAGTCTGTGTTTTTAACATTGAGGTATGGGAGAGGAATAGCCCATTTTTTGGTATTATTTATCAGAAGTGAAGAGACAGATTTCTTTTCACATTAAAGACTGTTATTTTTCAGGAAGTTCAATTTTTCACTTGACAATATTATGTATATTTAAAAATATGTTGTGAATTACTTATCTTGGAATTTGCTGTGTGATATGCAGACCACCATGCAATCACATCTTTTGTAGAACAGATTTTGATCGATTTAAAATGTGAAAATGTTGGCAATGAAATGCCACACAATGATGAATAAACACCTATTTGATAGCTTCATGTATAGCAATTTGCTAATTAAAGCACAGTCATTAATGATCCTTAAAACAACATCCCCCTCATATTGCACATGATCTTGTTCTCTCTGTGTGTATACGTGCGTGTGTGTGTGTGTGTGTGTGTGTGTGTGTATGTGTGTGTAGGACATATGCTCGCTAGAAGCCAATGGAGTTGTCATTTCGGTAGTGTGTGAGAGGGAGAGGAAAAGCACTGGTGGTCGCCCAGCATCGCCCCCTGGAGTGTCACAAGATACTTCACACAATGGATAGCACACACATGCGCTGGCGCACACACACATACACACAAACAAACACACACACACACACACACAAACACACAGCTGATGTTCACATGGAATGGCCATCTGGTGGGAATTAACACTGCCTTTGCTGGTGTGATTCCAATCTACTGTGTTGAGAATACTGGTTGTGTTAATCGCTTTCAGACATAAGCGACATCTTCAGAAGTGAAGTAGGCAACTCCTGAAAATGTTAAACATATCATAAATACAAATGTCTGACTTTATTCTGTCCAACAAGTGTTTTCTATAAAGAACTGACAGCTAAACACACACATTTACATCTATACATAGAACACAGTAAAGTTACGTAATCCTTAAATTGAAAATAAAACAGCAAAAGATTACAAAATATCAAATTTGATTATCTACTTTCAAAAAGATCATTTCTCCTACCTATACTCCTGGTCTACATGCAAATTAAGCATGATGTGTCAAAGTGAATTACTTCCTTCTTTGCAAATACCCTCATTGACCTATAAATTTTTACGAGATGTGTTCAGCCACAGATATGATGAGGATAGGATTGAACAATCAAGAGAGCTCGAGGCAGATAAATAAATTATATAATTTACTCTTAAAAATAAATGTAGCATGGAAAACTACACAATAGGACATCTATTGTGAAAGCGTAAGCAAAAACCAGCACTTCAGTGACTGGCCACTGGAGATTCACAGGAGATGATTGAAATGTCTGTGGATAAGGCCTGCCATGTGTTTCGGTGCTAACAATTACTGAAACTGCATCCAAGAAGATGATGGTAAGCATGCAGAAAAAAGCCTTCTCCACAGTTTTGACAAAAGAGTTATTGTCCAAGTGTTGTTCTCAACTGTTAGTGGTAGTCCTGCCCTGAGGTGCACTCCAGCCTGAATCAGTAATGTATGCCACAGTTTGGAAGTGCATTGTTTTTCACTGCACGGTCAGCTGGTAACAGGGACTCAAGTCAATGAAATGCACCAGCAAATTTATACTAAACATTTCTCATTCAGAAGGCATTCATTTGGCTTATTCTGAATACCAAATTCCTCTCGTTCCTTTTCTCATGTGCTAGCATTTATCAAAATGATTTTGTAAATGGTCTGAACGCTGTAACGACTTTTGTTTCAGTCATGAAGCAGCAATTTATGCATTTATTTTATAATTCAATTGTCTGTAGCAGTGGATTCATAGAGGGACTTTGTAAGTTACTTTTTTTTTCTCAAGTGACTGCAATTGCCATGCCTTGCTCCCGGACCATGAGGTCAAATAGGGGTTCAGAGTAAGCATAGGCAATATTTCATATATCCATTAATAATATTGTATGTTGCAACTACAAGCACTTTACAACAACATAAACAGTTATGTGCCATTCCTATAGTTGAAAATAGTTATTATATTTTCCCTACAAAGGAACTACACGAAAGTGTGGGTGGGGGACCTTCCATGTTTTTTTTACCTCCTTCATCCATCTTTGTCTTCAGTTTAGCATCCCCCTGTTTCCTGCACAGTTGTATTTGTGTTTTGCCTACTGAAAGTAAAAGGGTGTGACATTTAGGCATGCCACAGTGTAAGAAGACAGGCCATCATTGGGACGGGGCTGTCTTGTGTTTGTTTAATGCCCTACCTACTGTGAAAGTCTCCCTGAAACAAGCGCAGTAAATATCCCCATTGATCCAGAGGCAGGGGGCCCTACGATGATGCAGTGGCAGAGAGCCACAGGAGTAAATCTACCCGACAGTAATCCAATCCCATTCTCAAGGCCCTGGGATCTTAGATAGGTGCTTTAAATCCAAAAGTGTGCCCTTTTTTTGCACAATTGCTTTGCTTCTGTTGTTGTTGGGGATTTCTTGTTTTATGCGATCTCTTGCGTTTGCTCCATTTGCTTTGCATGGTGGTTGATGGTTAGTGCCAGATACATATGTTGGGGTGCACTGTTATTTAAATGATAACTTTTAGAATATAAAATCTGTTAAAAGATGCAAACGCACTCACCCTTTGGTACACCTGAAACCCTGGCATTTTGAATGACCTATTTTAATTTTTGCAGTATACAATGCATGGCACTGCAGCCCAAAGGTGCCCTTCTCTCGTTATGGCAGAGGAGGACACTCTGGAAACTCTGAATTCCCTTCAGGCTGGAATTCCCCTCAGCGGGCCAAAGGGTAGCGCTTGACTGGTCGCTTGGCTGCTTTGGTAAGTGTTAGTTTTCACGCAGGCCCTCGAGATGACAAAGTTACGCACTCCAGATCCCCTGGAAAAGGACTGAGTGGTTTACCAATTCAAATTCTTTCCTGTGTGGATTGTTAAGAGTCCCTGAGGCATGGTGTACTTTAGCCCGCTGAACAGGTCCACTACACTGATGCTCTCTGGGAAAGGTCTGTTGAATTGTTGCGATGTGATTGGTTCCTGTGAAAGGCTGTTCTTTTAAGAACAATGTGGTGTTCTCGTTCCTCTTTCAACGTACGTACCCAGGGTGCAGCAAACACTCACCGCTCTTAAATACGATCCCTTTTGCCATGCGTGCTATCAAATAGCACTTGCTTGTTGACACATTGTCAAAATTCAATCTGATTTAAAGTTGCAGTATGTAGTATTGGAGAACTGGGGAAAAAAATTGCAAGAATTTGAATCACAACACTCAAAAAGGCCAACCTCCTGAGTCTTTGGACCCTCCCATCCCACACATGCCTGTGCGCGTGCCTAAAGAGATGTCTGATTCCAAGGTGAGAAACAAAAGAATCCCAAACGTCTGATCGTAAACGCTCTAAAACTGAGTGGTTCACACCAAAGCAAAGAGCACAGACACAAATGACCGTTTCCATAGTAACGACATACAGTTAGCTAACATTAACAAAAACAATTTCATAATTTTATTCCCCTACTAGTATGAGCTAGTGCATGACAATCGGTTTTATTTAGCTAGGATTGGCACCATCGCTACTGTAAGTTGCCGAGTATATCCAACATATGCGTGTATACGAATGATTCCTTTTTGACATAAATCTGGCATGATACTTCCTAACATTCTAAAACTGCACTTGGCGATTTGACAAGCCAAGTCTTTTGCGAGACATGCAACGACTTCAGCCGCCTTGCAACTACTTGTTCACACCGCTGCTACGTTTGTCCGCGACGCTAATTGTAACAACAAGCTTGTTTGGAGGGCGACGTTGTAAGCAAGTATTTTACCTAGGAGTGTGCACGCCAAGTGATTGACAGGCAGGTTGCCCTTACGCCTTTCAAAAACTCTCCTGATTGGTTGGGGATAGGCCGGCGTCCCTAGATTTTTTTAAAGCTGAATACAGGGCCCAGGGCGCTCTTATATAGCTCACCTTCTCTCTGAGCATTTGGTTTAACGATATCCTCCAGGAGGTATATAATAAACGTAAAAAAACTAACATTTATATTTATTGCTAGAAATTCAAACTTACATACTGCACCTTTAAGCTGGGTTAGGTCTACCATTGCCGTGCTGTGGATATTAAATTCGCAACAATGTCCTCCTCACTGTTAGCGACTTAACTCGCTTCCATCATGAGCCAAGAGGCTAGCTAGCTAGTTTATCTGCCCCCCCCTCAAAAAAAAATATCAGCAAGGACTATTGCACTGGACTATGATTATGTCGACGTAAAGAAATATAGAAATAGAATACAAAAACATAATGCCTCTGGGCACTTGCTGTGGAAGTTTTGACCAACCCTGGAGATCAATTCAGACATTGGGTACAGATAGATGCTATCTTGTTGATTCGCATGACTGCCGTTTTCTTTTTTTTCACATGCAAAATGCAGGGGTCCACAAGACCACAGCATAGCCAAAACTTGAATTTGATTGTGACCTGATTTTCGAGCGTGCTAGTCTGCAGCAGACATCACATGGTAGGCTGCTGGGGTAGGTCTTCGGTCAGACAGACCTTCAAAAAAGTTTTAACTACCTGACATGATGCATCATCTTGGTCAGAGATGAACTTGTCATGCAACTATTGTATTGTTTGGTGTCCCAGTTCATGCTATGCAACTCTGCATTATATGCCTGTCCAGCAACATAGTTCACACAATATTAACATACCTGTGTTGTCTTTTCAACTACAATTAACAACCCTGAATACAAAATACTGGAAGTCAAAGGCCAAAGTTTCAGAAGAGTAGGTTTTATCGGCATAGAATAAAACAGTGGGTCTGCCGGAACCAACTAAATTGTACTTTCACAGTTCATCTCTATACATATCACATTCAAGTCAAGACATCCCTATCCTTTTTGTTAACTCCCCAATATGCAAATTAAAACGTCCAATTCCAATCACCTCTAACCCATCTGTTTCCTGGGGATCGTTTGTCTCATAAACCTTAAGTTTACCCATTTTTACAACTAGCCCCATCCACACCTGCTACTCTAGTTAAACTATTAGGAGCCACTGAAGCCAGTTTGACCACTGGGGTGTAGGCCTAAAGTTATCCGCCAAAAGTACCCGACCTAGGTCCCACACAACCCTACAACCTCGGATGATTATCAGATTTAGCTACTTCATACAACTAGCTTCTAGAGCAGTGGTTCTCAACCTGGAGGTCACGACCCTACGGGGTTCGGAAGATAATTTCGGGGGGGCCAGATAGTTGTGTGCAAAAAATATAAATAAAAACATGTACATTCTACTCAGTTTTATTTAGTGTGTGACAGAGGTTACGTTAGCCGACTAGCTGGCTTTTCAAAGGCCGATAATAGTCACCGGACAATAGGCTATGTCATAACAAAAACGTTGCAAAATCATACATTTTAAAATAGCAAAGATGTCTTTATTTATTCCTGATTCCAGTGTGCCTGCTGAAAGGGGATTTTCTATTAAAACAAGACTGCAGCCAGATCACAGCTTTTGGAGGTCAAAGTAACGAGGCTGTAACGAGGCTGATGCGCATCATAAGCAGCTCCAATGACTTAGACAGCTTTGATTTTCAAAAGTCAGCGGGAGACTTACTTCGAGCATGTAAAGGCCTGGATGCAAGTGATTTCAAGTTAAAAAAGGGGTTATATTGTGTCCCAAACCAACATTTCAAATATTTCAAATAAAAAGTAGGCTTTATCTAGACTTTTGTGTGACTCAGCGCTAAGAAATAGGCACAGGGTGCCTTCCTTCCTTTCTCTCTTTCACTCACACACGTGTGCACATACAGTGCTATTTAATAAATATTTCTTAAAAAAACATTGGTGGCTAGAAACATTCGGGGTTATTAAAGCCCCTAATGAATTACCTATTTGGCGACACGTTAGCTTCTTATTTGTTAGCTTGGTTAGCTTATTTGTTGTTGTTTTTTTTTACAGAACATCGGCCAACTATTTGTGCAAAGTAAGCACTTGGTGGCTTTACGTTTTTTATGCTTAATATCATGATGTGGCCAACAACATTAACGTTTAGTCATACTGTAAAAACAGCACGTAAAAACTAAATGTTTTATAATTATAACAGTACGGTGTTTTGACTATACACAACATTTGAAACCATTTAAAAATGTGTATTTTATTTGTGTGCTCAGTGCTCATCACTTTTTCAAAGAATAACTTGTAGCCCTACCAAAGAGTATAGAAGCAGTCAATGTAAGTTTTTTAGCCGTACTGCCGATACTTCCGCCACTCGCGGTTTGATGTTGTGACGTCAGGCTGTTCGCTACAAAGGGGCCCCACTGAGGGGGGGTTTTGCCCAGCGGCAGTGCGCTGTTTAGGCCTTTTATGGGAGAAATAGTTATCATTGCAAAGTGTGCCAATATCAGTGGCAATTTGGGGGCCCCTTTCCAATAAGTTTTTGGCGGTGCCCCAAACATTTGCCTGGTTCGCCTTTCCTGACGGTGCGCCTCTGGTCACGACTCAAAAAGGTTGAGAACCACTGTTCTAGCAGACGATGGGAGGGATTAAATCAGGGTCACTCGTCAACGTTGCCATAGTTTTGGATCTGGGGAGATAGAAAGCAGGGGAAGAGAATGAGACTTTGAGGGGGAATGAAGCTTCCAATACACATACAGTACAACAACACACCGTCCACACTAACACATGCAGCAGAGGAT